>JAQGCB010000246.1:0-26301 GCA_034698835.1 Protaphorura tricampata
TTTAAAAAAAAGTACAAAAAAAGTATTAACTACTTAATAGTTGTACAGGCCTTCAAGTAAAGACCACTGCACTGCACTGTACCCTCAAGATGGTTACCTTACACACTGCGAAACGATACGACAGGACAATAATGGCTTTCTACGTTACCGGCTGGCTACCATACATACACCTGTGTGGTCATCTGTCTATGTTTATGTTTTGGAAATTTTGGGTGTACAGTGTACCGTAGACCATAACCATAAATGGTAATGGTACCCGTCTAAAACAAATAATCAGTACGTATTTTCATTGTATCGCGTCATCCGCATTGTCAGGATTCTCCACAATGTCATATCTGCAGATTTCTTCCAGAATATTAGGTAAAATGTCGTCACTGCTGCTTTTCAAGTATTTTTTCGAAACTGTTTTCATCATGCTCATGAAATGATATGCAAAAGCAAATGCAATTTACATCATTACATCATCATGATGTCCAGAAAGTCCAGATAAAATTCTGCATGCATGCACATGACGAGAGCACAGAGCACCCAAATCACATCACACTCACAATTCGCAATTTCGCATGCTTACCATCCCATGCCAAAATATTGCCAAAGCAGCATAGCAGAAGCCGTGTACCGAGTACCGAGTACCGAGTACCCACTCGTACCGTACGTAGCCGTCCGTATGCTGTATCCGTGGATCAAAAATTGGATCACGTCGTGGGGCGATGAGAATTTTATTGGACGGGACGGCCTGCCTGGGCTGAAGACGACTGACTGGTTTTTTGGGGCTCATGTGCTCATGCGTTTATTAGGGAGAGGCAAGGCTTGACAGTTCTCAGTCTAAACTCAGCCACCCAAGTGTGTGCATCCAAAACAGAACGAACAGAACCCAAGAATTTTCAATTTTTAAAAAAAACACTCATTTTATTTTTAAAACAACGAAAACGGAATTTTGTTTGAATTTTAACCCACTAACTAGTGACATTTTAAAACTACACTCGCTACACTCGCTACGCTCATTTTAATTTTTAAAAAACCAACACACAAGACACAAACGAGACACAAATTTTCGGATTGAACAGCTTTTTATTATTGTTACTATTATTTTTTGAAAACTACTGAAAAATGTCTGCTAAAGCTGTTCGTGAGGCTTCTGGAAAAAATATTTTGAATAAGGAATTGGCGAGTCAAGCCGGGTACAGTCCATGCAGATTTGCGAGCGTGGATGAAACTACGGATTGGAATGTTTTGGCTAAAGACAACCCATGGTTGCTCAACACGAAACTCGTCGTCAAACCGGATCAACTGATTAAACGTCGTGGGAAATTAGGACTCATCAAGGTCAATGCGGATTTTTCAACTGTCAAGGATTGGGTCAAGGAAAAATTGTCAAAGGATGTTCAGGTACTGTCAAAAAAATAAATATTTACGCTGGACATATTATATCTTATATAGAAAACATAAAAGTGTCACAATGACAAGGACGACAGGACAATTTGCAGTAGAACCTCCTTAATACGTTTCTTAACGGTTCGTTTAAAATTTCGAATTAGAATACAGTTTCTGTAATTTATGTAATTTCATATGGCTATTGGCTATGGCACAATGGCACCCTGACCCTTGAGCCTTGACATAAATTAGACTGGACGGGAAACTTTTCCTTCCAATTAAACTCATTGATTAAAAATATAGCGTTAAGACGTGACGTAAGAATGCATTTATATTTTGCAATGTCAGCGAAAATTTTTGTATGAGGAAATACTAGGTTCAATTTAGGTACAAGGTACTGAAAGATTAGAAAAATAATCCCACGACCATCACACGAAGGGCAAGGTTGTAATTTTTTTTATAGTAAGTAGATATAAATATAAAAATTAGACTTATTCAACCTTCAAATTATATGATCTAGTTTCGTATCACTATTAATGTAATTTTACAATAACACTTTACTTTGGAGGTCGAGGTCGTTCAAGGTTCATCAGGTTAAGTTGGAAGTTAAGATTTGTACCAGATGATATAACTTTATAACGCATTTACTATGAGACTCTGAATGACGTAACCACGTGATGAAAAATTAAAGTACATTTAGTAAATGTTCAGTAGTGATAGATTTTGTTTGAAATTCTATCGTACGGGTGCATGTTGCATTTACACTTCAATCGAGCTCTTTGTGAAGGAGTGATTGATAAGCTCTTCAAGGCTTCAATTTGTTTTTGTGAGGCCGAAGCATGATTGCATGATTATGATTAAATTCCGGATTATTATACATATTGATGATGCTATTTTGTTTTAAAATGAAGTGCCACCATTATTATGTTCGGATTGTTTTTGTACATTAGTCGAAGAGTTAAGTTAGATCATCACAATGACCAGGGAAAGTCAATAGTCATAGTCAAGTATCTTTGTATCTTATACTTGATTTGAATCAAGTATCTATAGTCTGTTAAATGAAAATTAGAGTTTAAGTTTAGGCAGGGTAGAATTTATAGAATGTTCGTCTGTTCGACTCGTTCGTTTATAATTTGTTAGTTTCATAATCGATGTATTACTGCATGCATTAGGGAATTAATTTCAGTAACTAACAACATCATAACTATTTCTGTCGTGCAGTCAAGTCTGAAATTGACGTGCCGCCCGCCGCGTTAGTCCCGCCTGATTCATTAATTGACTCACAGCCACGTTTTTACTTTTGCCTTTTGCATCTGATATCTGAAACAAATTATGAATTTCTTTGGATACTTTGGAACCTGTACTGTACCCGTACCCGAGTTGAACAATGAAATAATGCATTGCTTACACCCTAAATGATAACTCGTAAAAATTAGTCGCCTGACCAGCAGTCTGTTGATCGGAAAAGTCTAGAGTTCAATTCAATCACAGAAGGCTAGTCTAATATGACATATCCAAGCACAATTGGCATCCTCCACATACAATAGAATTGACATGTGCTCGCTCAAAGTCCATATAATTTGCGATTTTGCGAACGAACCATTCCAGAAACTCTGCAGCGTTCATTATCATGGATTCCAAGGATGATTCAGATTAGTTTTGGCGAGTAAATATCAGGTCATTAGGTGAATGCGTGGTTTCCGTACATACATGTGATCCCATATCAGAATCAGATGGACTGTGGAGTACGGAATACGGTAGGGACATTGCAAATTGTGATTTGTATCGCATCGTCAGTACAGCTGACTCAATATCATTGTCATTGTCATTCGATTTTGTGTTGAACTCTTAATGCACTGAGAATTGAGTGCATTACATGCACTCCTGTATAATTTATTGTCTCGTCACAGCAATAGCAATGCAGCAGTGTCGTCTGGTCTGACCATCCCCAAGTTGTTAGTAGTGTTAATTTATTCATAATCTCAAAGTCACGCAACGTGCAAAAATACTGGCGATACAGGTCGAATGAATGAGGTGATCATCGTACGGACATTACGTAGTACACAGTACACTTACGTGTCACTATCACTATCGCGGGCTATCGCTACTACTACGGCTAGCCTCTCATTAATAATTAATATTGTGCTATATGTCACGCATACGAAAGTAAATATTCCTACAATTATTTAATGCGATAAAGGTTATGGTCTCTTGGCTTCATTCAGACTATTAATAGCAGGTAGCGGAAATGCGCCCACGAATTATTGAATGAATCAATTAGTTAGGTCAAGAGTACTATTTACAGAGCATCCATTCTTAATTCTTGCCTACCAATTGGGCTACTTTCTCTTGACGGACGTATTTTTATTTTTTAGAGGAAGTGTTAGCATTAGCTTAACACCTAGTGTTTTAGTACCCCATATATTTTCACAACCCATGGCTTTTTTCTAAGGACTATTTGTTGTGAAATCCAAAAATTACATCCTTGAGTTGTTTTTTGTTTATTTATTCCACCGGCGAAAACGAATGCAATCTGAAATACTCTTTGGCGGTCCTGTGTGAATGACGTATGAATTTCATGGAAGGTAAAGGTAAAAGAATTGGCAGAACCGGTCCTCTGAGGTCTTAACATTAGGTTACACATACAGTCGGAAAAACTAGACACGTCATAATTATAGTTTCCCACTTTGGTTAGTTTCAAGGGATACCAGTTTTTTTCAAAATAAAAACTTTATTACCTGTCTGTGTATGTTTTCCTTTCGATCTGTACCGCAAAGCCTAGCCTAACGCTACGCGTTTTGGATGACGTGTTTGTAACATTTCTCACTGCGTGTAAGGTACCTGGTATTTTGCGAAGGGAAATTCCCATTCTTACACACATTTTCCTGATCAAGCATTATTAGAGGAATAGATTACTCAAGATCAAGTTAGACGTACGTAGGAAGGAGAACAAATCTGATTATATTTAATATTTAGTATGAACAATTATGAGACTGCTGAGAGCAGTTACAGATACAGATGAGGAAAGGAAGGAAGGTCATTTATGTCAAGGTAAAACTCGGCATTAGCTAACATTGCATTATTAGGATGGGAAGGAATTGTGTAATATTTTCTCTATTTAGACAAGAAAAATGAATTTGTGTGATAAACAGGAAGATTATGATTAGGGAGAAGAGAATTTTCCACCATAAAGGGTTGAACTTGTGCGTGTGTGGAGGAAATGGAAAATTCATAAAGGAATTAATGACGAAATTACAGCATTAATCAGATATTGTAAGGTAGTTCCATTGACAAATGCGCTTAAACATTAAACTTGCATTTTGTACTATGGGCAAGGTTTACAGTTTACATTTACATTGTACCTGTACGTGGACTTGTAGAAATTATCTCACCGATTATATTTGATGAGAAATAGGTGGCAATCAAAAGTATAGTGTAGAAATGTTAAAGTTTAATCTATTGCGTGCATTGGATTCGAAACTACTTGCGACTACATAACGTAACATTACTATGAATATGGCATGGCAAGACCCAATTGAAGGTATTCATATTTAAACTCCACGGCAAGAGTTTAACCTTAACCCTTTAGGCCAGACCTTGGATTTCCAATCCGACTTAAGCTTAAAGACCTACATATGTAGTAAATGCAAATGCAATTTGACCTTATGCACATAAAAATGAAATGCTGTAAAAATGACGTGGTGTGATGTAAGATTGACGTGATTTTTCCTTCAATCTTCCTCTCCCGTAAAACCAGTTATGAGTTTAGGGTTTAGTATGTGAGTGAGCTGTGAGCATGAAATGAAAGGTTAATGAAGTTTGATGTTATCTGGAAAGTCTGCATGGTATTGCATTATTTCTTACACGGTTTTCCTTTTCTTAAAATTATTTTCTAGTTCATACAATACGTCCTAACGAGGTCAGGTCATTTTCCTGCCTGTTGAATACGGTACGGAGTATTCTAATTTAGAAAGTGGGTAGGGTTGAAATTGAAGGTGAGACGGTGACAGGTTTGAGTAAGTAACCTAATTTGAGGTTCAGCTGGACTTTGCGTGTGAGAACTACTTTGAGGGTATAGGACTTAGGAAAGATGAGTTGATGTAGAAAGTGGGTTGACACATGAAATAGTAATCTATAGACTAAAATTAAACAATGAAAGAGAAGTTATTTGAGTCTTATAGTATTGGACTTGGACTGGACAATTGATCAACTGGAATAATGCCTGAAATATTTATTAAATGTTTGTGTTTTTTATTTATAGGTCGGGAAAGCTACTGGACGGCTAAGGAATTTCATCATTGAACCATTTCTTCCACATGCGCAGGTATGTAATGGAATAGAAATGGAAACTAATCACTATTCCCTCAACGTCCCAATTTCCTTCGCACTTTTTTCCACTATTTTCTACTCAAACCGATGGGATGAGATAGCCCGAAATTTTACCCGAATTTGTCTGACCTTGAATCGGATCGATGAATATATGTATATCTGCAGTTCAGTTGCGTATTCTGTTACAAGGACCTCTCCAGAAAGTTGGTTCATCGATCCGAGAGCTGTTTCTTGGTCTGAATTCTCTGTTTTTTGTCCTGCCCGACTTTTACGCCTACGCCAGGCTAGCCGGGCAAGGCCATCACATCACATCAACAATGATTTGTCAATAAAACTTTATTTAATCTCCAACAGAAGGCAAAATCTCATTCTGGGTTTCCACTTTCCCCAAATAATGATAATGATAGCTAATCCTAAAAAATGACACCCGAATTTTTTAAAGACCCAGACCAACTTTAAGTCACCGTTGATGAAATCCAGAATCGTAACATTTTGTCATGAATGCTTCATTGTTTTGATTTCAGGATGAAGAAACTTATGTTTGCATCTATTCTCACCGTCACGGAGATGTGATTCTGTTCCATCATGAAGGTGGAGTGGACATTGGAGACGTTGACGCAAAAGCCTCAACTCTTCAAGTTCCAGTTGATCATATCCCTTCCGCGGCTGAAATTAAGACTTCTCTCCTCAAAAAGGTTTCCAACGACAAGAAAGAGTAAGACAAATAACAATTAAAATAAAATGCATGTCATTTTCCAAAACTTGTTTTAACTTTGGAATTTTGTTTACAGCCTCATTGCTGATTTCATTGCTGCTCTCTACAAAGGATACGTTGACCTGTACTTTACTTATCTGGAGATTAATCCTTTAGTCATTACTGGTGGAAAAATCTATATTCTCGACCTTGCTGCCAAGTTGGATGCTACTGCTGATTTTATTTGCCGAGGAAAATGGGGTGAGGTTGAATACCCACCACCATTCGGACGTGATGCTTTCCCTGAAGAAGCTTACATTGCTGATCTTGATGCAAAATCTGGTGCTAGCTTGAAGGTTAGCTAATTTCCGAATTAAGTCCTGTGGTAAACGATAGCCAAGCCAGGGAATTAATATTCTTTTTATTGTTTACTTACGTTAGCTCACAATTCTGAACCCAAATGGCCGAATTTGGACAATGGTTGCTGGTGGTGGAGCTTCTGTCATTTACAGTGACACTATTTGTGAAATGGGAGGAGCTTCCGAGTTATCTAACTACGGTGAATATTCTGGTGCTCCATCTGAGGGACAGGTAACATCCAACACATTTTACAATAGAATTTTCAGATTGTTCAGCGGCTGGAGTGGATAGTTCCTATTTAACTTACTCTTGTTTTCCCTATTTTAGACATATGAGTACGCCAAAACCATTTTGTCACTCATGACAAAGCAAAAACACCCTGATGGCAAAGTATTGATTATCGGAGGAGGTATTGCTAACTTTACAAACGTAGCCGCCACATTCAAGGGAATTGTAACGGCTCTGCAAGAATTCCAAGCCAAATTGGTTGAGCACAAAATATCAATTTTTGTGAGAAGAGCTGGTCCCAATTATCAAGAAGGTCTCCGTGTTGTTCGGGAAGTCGCAATCAATTTGGGCATTCCTCTCCATGTCTTCGGACCTGAAACTCACATGACAGCTATTGTTGGTATGGCTTTGGGTAAAAGACCAATTTCACACGAGTCAGAGAGTACCGGAACAACTGCCAACTTCCTCTTACCCGGAGGTCAGAGCAATGCCGTAAGTACCCGAATATTTTATGACTGATTTTTATTACGCATCTCTTATGAATACGGAGTTTGTTAAAAATAACTTCTCAAAGGAAATTTTTCTTGTTTTTCTAACGAAATTGTTATATATTATAACTCCGGATTCATGTGAGTATTCGTTTTTTTGTTTGTTTTTGTTTAATTCCTGTGACCGTCCTGCTTTTTCTTACTCTTGTTGTTGCTCTGTGCTTACTCTTACTGCCATTGCGGGTACACTGTTTTTCTGTAAAAAAAAGTCTTTGACACCAAACTGTTAACACATTTTCCTTTCGTGTATGCGTGGGTTCTCATATTCCTTAGCACACTTTACACTTTCATATCCCTTCGATGTCAATACTATGTGTGATTTCGTTTGATTTTGAGTTTTCAGAATTTTTACTACTTTTCGAACAAATAATCAACTAAAGTTCAGAGTTACGAGAATACTTTTATAAAATTGACGTAGATATTCAGTCTTTTAAGATATCCGGTAATAATGCCGGGTATTTTTGTAATAATACCAATTTAACGAGTAAGAGTAACATTTAAAATAATATCTACCCTATCAAAATAGTAAAAATTGTGAATATGAGAATCTTTGCACCGTTTATTTACCCCCTGACTTATACATTTCTATGCAATTCAAATTCAAACAAACCGAATCATCTCCCATTTATGTCCACAGAAAAGCCCAACAGTGTCTCGCAAAGGTTCAGAATATGGCACCCCGGAAACTAAAGGCGCACCTTTGGATCAGGGTGACGGTGGTGTTCAAGAACCAACTGCGAAGAAATCTTTGTTCAACCGTAACACCAAAGCCATCGTTTGGGGCATGCAGACCAGAGCTGTCCAAGGAATGTTGGACTTCGACTTCGTTTGCACGCGAGCAGAACCATCCGTAAGTGACACTAAAAACAAATCAATCGATTTGTCAAAAGATCGTTGGACGGAAAGCAAAGTTAATTGAAATATTTTTTCCTCGATTGATTAGGTTGTCGCATTGGTCTATCCATTCACTGGAGACCATAAGCAAAAGTTCTACTGGGGACACAAAGAAATCCTGGTTCCAGTTTACAAGAACATGAACGATGCTTTCCGAAAACACCCTGACGCAGATGTTTTGATCAACTTTGCTTCATTGAGATCAGCATACGACTCAACTATGGATGCTTTGGACTGCCCACAAATTAGAACAATTGCCATTATCGCTGAGGGAATTCCAGAGAACATGACCCGAAAGGTTATCAAGAAAGCAGAAGAGAAAGGAGTTGCCATAATCGGGCCTGCAACTGTAGGTGGAATTAAACCAGGTTGTTTCCGAATCGGTAATACTGGTGGTATGATGGACAATATCTTATACTCAAAATTGTATCGACCTGGAAGTGTGGCGTACGTGTCTCGAAGTGGTGGAATGTCCAACGAGTTGAATAACATTGTCTCAAAAGCATCCGATGGAGTTTATGAAGGAGTTGCCATTGGTGGAGATCGTTATCCAGGAACAACATTCATGGATTTCATTATGCGTTATCAAGCTGATCCTAACATCAAGATGATCGTTCTTCTGGGAGAAGTTGGTGGTGTTGAGGAGTACGAAGTTTGTCAAGCTTTGAAGGAGGGTAGAATTACGAAGCCACTCATCGCATGGTGCATTGGTAAGTTTTTACAATAATTAAGTTTCCAACTTATTTATGTTCTAATGCCAACACGTCGCCTTAAGTCGGAATGAAAATTGAAAATCAAACTAATTGATGTATTTTTTGTTTGCAAAATGCAGGAACCTGCGCAGGAATGTTTGCTTCTGAAGTTCAATTTGGACATGCTGGTGCTTGTGCTAACTCTGACCGAGAGACAGCTGTTGCCAAGAATAAGGCTCTTCGTGAAGCTGGTGCTTTCGTCCCTAATACTTTTGATGATCTCGGAGAACAAATTAAGAGCGTTTATGACAGTAAGTTGAAAAAACTGTTTTAAATGATTAAGATTGAACATATTTAAATTCTTAACAAATCTCTAATACATTTAACTATTTCTGAATAGGTTTGGTACAAAAGGGTGTTATTGAACTCAAGGAGGAGGTTCCACCTCCAACTGTTCCTATGGACTTCTCATGGGCACGGTAAGCAGAGACTTAATTTGATTTTGTGTTTTGAATTGAAAGATGAAAGCAAATTTTATTGTAAAATTCTGATTTCATTTACAGTGAACTCGGTCTTATTCGTAAACCAGCTTCCTTCATGACTTCCATTTGTGACGAAAGAGGACAGGAATTATTGTACGCTGGAATGCCCATATCTGATGTATTGAAACAAGATTTGGGCATTGGAGGAGTCATATCATTGTTGTGGTTCCAACGTCCACTTCCAATCTACGCTTGTAAATTCATTGAAATGTGTCTCATGGTGACAGCTGGTACGTAATCCAAATTTCTTAGGTTGAATAACTGGAGTTTTTAATGGTCCAAAAACTAATAGAATGTTTTGAATGTTTTATTGAACAGATCATGGCCCAGCTGTTTCAGGTGCTCACAATACTATTGTCTGTGCAAGAGCTGGCAAAGATCTCGTTTCTTCTCTTGTGTCTGGATTACTTACCATTGGGGATCGATTTGGTGGTGCTTTGAATGATGCAGCTAAACAATTCAGTGAGGCATATGATGCTGGACAGATCCCAATGGAATTTGTCAACTCCATGAGAAAGAAGGGACAACTCATTATGGGAATTGGTCACCGTGTCAAGTCTATCAATAATCCAGATATGCGTGTCAAGATCATTAAGGAATACGTCAAAACTAATTTCCCCAGCACACCACTCCTTGATTATGCTCTCGAGGTATGTCAAAATTACGTCATTTTATGATGAAACTACAATTATAAATATTTTGGGTTTATCCTATAATTTGGTTTTCAATTTTTAATCTTCAGGTTGAGAAAATTACAACTTCCAAAAAACCAAATCTGATCTTGAATGTCGATGGTATCATTGCTGTCGCATTCGTAGATTTCCTCAGACATTCCGGTTGTTTCACAAGGTAACATTTAGTTGAAATTATGTCTTACTTTTGCTTCCAATCCAAGTTGAATTTGAAAACTGATCTAATTTCTACTTTCTTATTTAGGGAGGAGGCTTTGGAGTACGTTGAAATGGGTTCCATCAATGGGTTGTTCGTTCTTGGGAGAAGTATAGGTTTCATTGGACACTTCATGGATCAAAAGAGATTAAAGCAAGGACTCTACCGACACCCTTGGGATGATATCTCATACGTTTTGCCAGAGCAATATAACCAGTAAATCCAAAAAAAAATTAGATTCTTCCGAGTGTGTGGAAAAAAAATTCGAAAAAAAAACCAACTACTCACTGGATTCCATTCCATTAACAACTGTGTGGTAGTAGATAGTAGTAAAAACAAGATGAGTTAATTTTAGGAGTTGAGTGTTTTAAAAAAAAACCTTAACCTTCCGATTTAAACCGTTCAAGTATATTATAACAAGTGTCTAATGTTTGTGTCTCTATATTATATTATTAATATGTAAGTGTATTACAAAATGTACCAAGTGATATGGAAGGATGTTACTCAAAAATTGTGAACCCAGAGGCGTTTGAATTCGAAACAAAAATTGGACCATCCTACCAACACTCAACGACATACTCATTTTATCCGCCTTACGAAGAAGAGAGGAGAGAGGGAAAGTGATCATTCTGTCATGTCATGTCACGACTGCTACTGATAAACAAATTGCCATTCCAAATGAAAACATATCATGAAATATACATATCAAATTATATCCCTAGTAGTGTGTGAATTAAAAGATTGTACTAAAACTATGATGTAGTAGCGGATTTAAAAGAGAGAGAAAAAAAATTAATCAGCATGCTTTCTGTTTTTGTTTGATGGTGGGAGTGGTTTGGCGGCAGTCAAATTGTGTAGCTACAATTAATAATATCAGAAATAAAATAGAGAATTGAAAAGTGAAACTAAAAAAATTTTTGAGCGTTTTGTGTTTTTTTTCTTCTTTGCTTGTGTTATTGTCTGATGGCTGAATTGGTTGCGAATTAGCGCATCATTTCTATCCATCTAATCCATCATCTTTGTTCATTAACAACAAATATAGTCCAATCGGGAGTCGTATTGAGAAGAGGAGAGTAATTGATCTTTACATCTGGAATTTGTTAACGTCAGATTTTCTTGACTTTTTTCAGATTAAACGAAGTAGAAAAGATTCGACTGAACAAAATTCGGTATTCTGTGTGTGAAACAGTACAGGAGCAAGAGCAAAACAATACAAGTGGACTTGAATAGTGGAATCTGGAATGGATGCCATTGCCAATGGTCTGTTTATTACTTGGTACAAAATCTTCCAAATGTCCTTGGTTTTTGTGTAGATAAAATGGAATTATTTTCTAGATGATAAAAATGTGTACATACATACATAAGACAAGAAAGAAGTGCAAATTAATGTATGAATAAACTCGAGTGTAATTGTGAACAGGAAGGTAGAATTTTGAACCTTCCACAATTTATTCCAAGTTCAATATTTCAATACATAAACGAAACGAAAGAGCAATTAGGTAAGTAGTGTTCTATACGGTTATTTTGGCTAAACATTTGTAGAAACCGTCTGGTCCACTTGTATGTCTCGTGGAAAGATGTATCTCACGTAGTTGCCCGGTTCCGAAATCGAAATTACCCAATTGCTACATAAGAAGTACAAACAGTTCGTTAACTCACTTGCGTGGAGTCAAGGTAAACTAGTACAATAATAGTGTCACATAATGCAAAAAAACTCACTTTAAGAATATTCCTCGCATCAAAGCAATCTTTTTGGTATGATTTCCCTCTGAAGGCCGGGTTTCCTTGGGTCGGTTTACTGTTATCACTTTCAACACTTTGTCGATGTCGAGTGTTCATTAGAGTAGCATGAAATTTTACCGAGTTGCCAGAGCGGTTAGGTTTGGCGAGCCCTAAAATATAAAAATATGGAAACAATGAAATACATTAGTCCTGAATTTGAGTCAACACGAATCGTTAGATTCACATAAACGCATAACAATGTGATTTAGTCTGTACCCTGTGCATTTACATGTGAAATGTATTCTAGACCACTGCTCTAAAATCATCCCTTACCCGAGTCGACGAATTTAGCTGAAATAAGATCAGCCAACTTCTGAGCAGTATCGTCTCCCCAATTACATTTGGCGTATAAAACATTTACTTCGGTTGGATCATCGTTCATAATCTCTAATCCCTGAAGCTGGAATTCCAATTTTCCATCACGGATTGTATCACTGAAATAAATCGAAACGGTTTATTGAGTTCCCATAACACACATATTGATAGAGAGGACGAGCATTTTGTCATAATTCGTGCAAATGCGTGGAAATGTTTAATAAATTAAAAATCCCAGCCATATTAAAACATACTGAAGTTTAGGCGCCGGCCGGCGAGAAAATTACTAGTCAAACTAATAAAAACCACTAAATAGTTTCCAGAGCCAAATAAACTGACTGTTGATAACATTTTAGAAACAGACCTGATATTTGGCTTAAGTTTCTCCAAAATTTCTTCTGCCGCTTGACGTTCTGTTTGATCCAACAACATCATTACACAAATTGTTAAGTGAATTTTCTCTGGATCTTGGAAAATGCTTTCGTCAATCCCACCAACGCCTTTGTATTCGGCCAAAACTTTCTCCTGTGAAAAATTAAGAACCAACTAAGAGGTAGAGCAATATACAGCAAATGTATTCCTTCAAATTAACCATTAACCATACATATTTAACTATATGATAACTGAATATTGATGCACTCTATCTGAAAGAATACGTTTCCAGCTCGTACGACAATATTTTTATCAATGCTCACCTTAAACTCACGAACTTTCTCCACGATGTGCGGAAAATTTAATGGAAAGGCAGCAAAATGTGTGGCTTCTCTTTTAAATCGAGCCTGTGAAGTAATCAAATTTATTCGTCTTCGAGCACTGGCCACATCTTGATGCTTTTGTCCTCTCACAACTGAAAAATATACAAAATATTTAGGACACAAAATCTTGCTCCAGGCACAGCACAGTGAAAGTCAACAGAGTCAACAACACTTTACTTCCTATTCGCTGACTGCTGTCGCTGTGTACTGTGCATGCATGTGCTTACCGATAAATCCAGTTTCATTCATTCTAGGAACAATTATTTTTGTGTTTGTCTCTGACTCGATCCGTTTCTTCGTTGCACCCTTCATTCCAATTATCACAGAAAAAAGTCCAGAAGGAATATTCTCACACCTTGATTTAAATCCACCAGACTCCAATTTCTCAATGTTAAACTCAAGTTCATCCAACATCGCATCAGGGGCATCGGGTTCACCTATTAATTAATTAAAATTAACTTTTTTAATTAGCCAATTTCTACGAGAAAATTATGGTCAACCTAAAGAGTGCCTTCGTTGTCTGTTTGTGTTAACTTACAAGAATCACCGTAGAGATCCGTCTCCACATATGGAGCCGGTGCTGGTGGCTTTTGAGATGCATTGGCACCTTGATGACCTTGACCTTGACCCCGATGGGGTGGTCTATATAATTTTTTACCAGTGCCAGTGCCACTGCCACTGCCGCCAGCATCCTCGTCGAATTCTGGCCCACTTCTTCGTAGTATTCCATAGTCATTTCGACATGGGTTTTTTCTATAACACCGGTCACCCACCCAAACAAGTTCAGGTTTCATGGTCTGCATTCTGTTCAGTTCAGAGGTCAAAGGTTAACAACTAACACTGAATGACTCAAGAAATCACTGATTAATTGACTGTTACACAAATACAATTAAATAGAAATAAATATTGTTTCAAAAGTTTTACAGAAGATCTTCGAATTGGATTGACAGAGAGAGTTTTTAAAAATTCGCCAGACACCCGCGTTGTGAAGAAAACTTGAACGGGGAAGGTGAGAAAAATTGAGTTTCCAATAATTCCATGTTTTTTTTTTTAATTTCTTAAAATTCAAACAATTTCCCAATTTTTTGAGTAAAATACAAAATCCGGCCTAGTTGATTTCATTTTAAGTCAAAGTTAACTGACATACGATTTGCGTGCTCAGTCTTTCCAAAATTGAAGATTTTACAAAATATAATAATCTAGGCTGGCTATCGGCAATGCGCCACCCTGTACAGAATAATATTTTACCTGATTTTTATAATTAATTGTTACAATTACTTAGATTATCAATTTGAAAAGGGATTTGTAAAACTGTGTCCAGAAAATTTAAACTCGAATAAGCGCTTACCGTAAATGACATATCACAATCCCTCGCATCTAATTAAATTTTGAACGTTATGACCCGGCTTCTATTTCAGCCCCTATTTAAACTTTAAACCGCTTTTTTTAACCCTATGGGTATGCATAGAAGCCGGGTCTAGATTCGGCTTCTATTCGGGCCCAGGTTTCTATTGAAGACCCGGCTTCTAATCGGTCATTTACAACTTGGTATGAGTTTTTTTTTACGAAGGGAGGAACGGTCCCATGTATCCAATTATATTGGAAAAATCCAGTCAGTAATTTGTGAAGTGTGAGTCGTAAGTGTAAAACAATAAAAGATGGTTCGGTTTTGTACCCCGCTGAAGACACGGTCACTTACAAAACAGCTAGGAACTAGGGGTCATTTCTGCGCCGAATTTTTGTGTTCATTCTTACATACTATATTTTTTAGATAATTGCGATGAATTTAATTTTCTAGCTTTACCAAACCGGAAACCGATCAAATGGTATCTCGATCATGCAATCAGAACAATAAGATAAAAATACGGCGCCAGCAGTGGAGTGTCACGTTTATTTATTTATTAACAAAGAATAAATCCCTCACTTGAGGTTATTATCGAAGTCAAATCAATACAGATTTATATGTACAAAACAAAACAATTCACAGTTCATTCTTAATTACTCAAAATACTACACACCACCTGTTCTCTATCCAAGTCGAAACGTCTTAATAAAAATATATTGATTAACAATTGATATAATTGTAGTTTAGTTAGATTCAAGCAAATGGTTTACCACTTGTAAATCGATTCAACATATCGAACGCATGCTTAGGAACATCTTTAGGACTCATATGCCCAGCGTTTCTAATCAATAAATGTGTGAAATTCTTTGTTGTCTTCACATAACCAGCTACATTGTTCGCACCACCAACCCGCCAAATTTTTCTGGGTGCTTCCGCAAATTCTTCGGCCCCATTCCATTTTAAATGTCTCAACATATTGTCCGTTAACGTGTTGGCTACGATTATGTCTAATTGACCGGAATAGTACAGGATTTTGTAACCTTCCTCTGCGTCCAATAATTCTTCGAGCCAGGGTTTGACGGATTTGAGCATATCTTCCCTCAAAAACATTTTAACTTTTTGTTCAAATGAACAAAACTTGTATTTCCAACATGAAGGCTTCGGCGAACATGATCCAGTTGGACAAAATTAGCAAAATAGTCTTGATCCGCCGGGAAAGAAGAGATCAGAATATTGTAATGAAATTGAAATCCGGTCGCATTTTCGAAGTAACATTCTCCGGGCCCAGTCAAAGCGCACAAGATTAAGGAATCGAAAGTCTGAAATTTTACACACAAAAAATGATAAATTATTTTAAATGTGTTTTAATAAAAAGAACGCTGATTCTCAATCATTACACACACCTTGAAAGCATCCATCCATTTTTCCTTCTGGATGTAATCTCTGATTTTTGCTTCTTCTTGATCAAAATATTTTTTTTGGTGTTGGTCAATCAACCCTACGTGGTACAAGTAATCCCCATGATACATCATTGTGATCGGATCTGATAACCCATCTCCGACTAGCATTCCTTTGAAATTGATCGGATGTACAGGAGATTTTCGATTCTCTGTATGGATTTTGTAGCTCAAAGCTGGGACGTATTTTCCTATCGAGCATTCAAAGTGTTCTATTAATTGGCGTATCTCATACGATGACGTGTGCCAATTATCCGAGACATTTCAGAAATTGTGGATTGTTGTAGCTACTTTGGCCTACTACGGAAAGTCACTCTTATGTTTTTAACAAACCTGCATATGATTCTCCCATCACATAAAAGTCTCGAGATCTGTATTCTGGGAAAACCATGAAGAATTGGAGTAGCGCTTCATAAAGGTCGCGAGCGACGTCATCTTGATTTTTGGCATACCCTTCGTCGTCCTCCGTAAAACTGAAACCTAAATTGAGATAAATTTTGATGTGTTAAAATGCGTCAAGAAAATATGTCCTAAGACTTGAAGTCTCAACTAAAAATTGAATCTGATTATTCTGGGCTGGAGAAGCAAAAGGAATCTAAAAAATGCAGAAGACTTTTTGTCACGACCTTCTGTCACATGGAAATGGAATAGCCGCTTAAAAAAGATTACTAGCAGCATAATTTGTAAATGCTGAAAATCAATATCGCACCTGTTGCAACTGGATTGTCAAAATAAATGACAGAGTGTGTCAGTGACCATGCAGTATTTCTCAATTGGAGGTTATTGTTTTCATCAACGGAGAAAGGTCCATGTTCAACAAAGAGACCGAATAATGATGTGGCACCTGGAATTTTTAATTGCACAATAAAATAGAGAGCGATGCTTTTATTATATGCTAAATTATTATATTTTATATGTACCTGGACCACCCTGAAGCCAGACAACAACCGGAGCTTTCCCAGGGTTAAACTGTATCATAAATTAAAATTTATTAATGACAAATTATTTAGAAGATACCTGAATGTGTTTATTATTGTTATGAAAGTTATGACCCTGATTGCACGTGATTAGAAATATCATGACCAGATCAGATGTACAATAATGACTGTATCTTTAATCCACTAGTCTGCTCATCCTTGACGAATTTTGTTTGGAATCTATTAGCTTCTTTGGACTAATAATTTCTACCCTGATTCAAAGAAGAACATTACATTTTGAATTTCGAGAAATCTCTAGCTTTCGTTTTTTTTTTGACTTGATTAGTCTGTCATATTATAATTTCGTGCTATCCCTTCCATTTGAATTTATTCGTTAAGAACTGGTAAAATAAAACTGTGTTCAGTTTTGTACCTACTAAAATCGGTTTTGGACTGTTACAGGTATTTCTTTTTAGGGTTCCGCACATAAGAATACATTTATAAGATAACCTGGCATTCGCCATATTGAATTTAAACTAGTGTATATTTTGTGTAAAAAGTGCGAAGTGATAAATGATTAAATGGACTGTTAAATGACACATGTTAAATGCATCTTCTGAGGCAAAATGAAGTTCTCATCCTAGAAACGCGTATGAAATATTTCGAAGTGTTTTCCAATAATCTTATCTAATTGAGACATCAAATAACACATTCTAAAACTTACCGCAGCTGGGAAAAACCAAAAGAACATATTTGAGTTGTATTTTTCATTGACAGTGAAATACCCACTGTAACTCACAACATCTGTAATATTTTGTACAAGGGCCAATTCCCGAGCTTCATTAACATTTCCAGCCTTGAGGAACGGAGTCAAAATCAAAGGTTCTCCAGGGCCATCATCATCTTTATGATTTGTTTTAGCATTTCCATTCTGACAATTACAATTTGTAATCGTATTCGTCCTTAGCTTCGGAATTGATTTTGGAATCGCAACCACAACCCCGAAATCCACCAACGCGGCAAAATAAATTAGTACAAGGATCCGGAATTGATTATTCATTTTGATTTTTTGATTATTTCTTCAAAATTTGTCAACGTTTGCTGTCTTTCTTCCTGTTCGTCCTTTGTCTGCCAAGTCTGGACTGCTTCTAAGTAGTTGGAATGGAAAAGTTTTTGGTAAAATTAATGAAATGACCTTTGATCTCAAACACACGTCCTTTATATCATTTGAAGAAGTAAAGCAAATACGTAATAAGTAAACTAATCCGTTTGGTTTGGAGGACGAGTTGCTTAACTAACACGTATAAAAACACACTTATCTATTAGTAGCTTTATACGAATACTTCAAAATGGGTCACCCACAGCTGGGTGACAAACTCATGTAAGGAAATTCTGTCCAAGGAGTCCTTTGTCTAATTTTAAATCCCACGAATGTCTTTTTCATATAGATGTCGGACGGACTGGACTGACTGGACCACCAGCACTACAATGATTATGATTGCGTCAAGTCAATAAACAACAGACTTTACACAAGCCAAGCTGTTCGAAATTTAATGATTATCTGGTTTTACATATTGATTTGTAATGTACATTGTACATGAATAGTTTATGATGCCAGACAAATAATCTGAAGTTGATATGAATCTGGTACTCGTCAGGTAAGACTGATCAAATCCAGACAGACCGGGCGAGGGTCACTTGAACTCCAAAATGGAAAATGCATTTGTTAACAATACCAGCTTACGCTTTACTGGTAAATTAATGGTCCCTTACAATTGTAATCATACAAATAAAACTCAAATGCAATGAAACGGAAGCGACTACCTGGACAAATTAAGATTAGGTCTTATGTTATCCAAATAAATTATTGAAACTATAAGGAAGCGCACAATCTTAGCATAATTTTACAGCGTTACTCTGTGATAATGCCCTCAAGATAGTTCGAATTCCCTCTATAAGATTTGCATTTCGAATGACACTTACACGAGTACCAGAAGTTTATGGATACAAATAACGTCTAATGGAACCTTGAACTTACTAGTCAATCTGATCTACACGTGCACATATACAATTTAATGGGTTCTAGCAGCTAAGCCATTTACGGTTAAAAAAATATCTAGGCGAAAATATCCCGTTATTTTTTTAAGACTCAACTTAAACGTTCAAACTCTTGGAGTAAAGCTGGCAAAACTGGCGATGCATTTCAAATGTTTTTGTGTAAACTTGACCTATGTATAGCTTTGACTTTTTAGCAGTATTTTTTTGTGACTAACAAATCGTATAAAATCGAAATTGTACAATGTACACGAAACAAGTGGGAATATCTTATTTAATTTTCTTACTTTGTTAAACAGTTCCAGAAGCAATTTGGCACGGTACTAAAATTATACTTCACCAGAACCTTAGCCTACCCGTCCAGCCAATTCTACTTCTAATTGTTATTGTTACATAATTAGCTTATTTTCCAGCGAATTGATTATTCAGGACTAAGAATCCTACGCACAGTTAACGACAGTCATCATCATTAGCAATATGAAACTATTAACTCCATGCTGACATTGCGGAGTGTATTTAAACAAAGTTGAAGTAATTTAAACTAATAATACAATGTATTCTACCATTGCCATTGCCACTGAGTACGTGCAATGCGTTCATTTTTGTAACAAGGAAACTACTTTACATGTAACAATCGAATATAGATTAGTTCTGAACCGAATATTACTTTTGGCAGACCCAGATTCTACGTCATGAAACGAAGCCATAATTGGTATTAATTAGAAACACCAATTAGTAATGAGGAATAGGAATAAGTGCACCTGCTGGAGACTAAACTATTCTTAATTATGTAGCGCACCTTACGTTGATTTACTCTCAAATGTGTTGTTGCCGAATTCTTAAAAAATTTAAGTGCATTCATGCCCTCTGATTTCACAGAGTATGGAAAGTCAATTCCAAGGATTTCAAAACGGTAGGCTATTTTTACGCAAGTCTTTCCGTGTGAATTTTCTTCAAAACTAAGAGTTACATTTCAAAACCAAAATGAAAACAGAGGCAACGGAAAAATACTACAGATTTAATACAAATATTTTCCTTCAAGTCAGTCAAAATAGAGATCTCATTTCCAGAAAAACGAGTCTCGTTGTGTCCAACAGAGGAAATGTGTGCGTCATGCCCTCATGTCCATAAAAGATTGCATGATATGAACTGATGAATGAATGAATGAATGACCCTCAATGCATCTTGTACATAATTTTCATGTTAAAATAAATTAAGTATAAAAGCAAAAGGGCGAAGGTCAGTTAACTTTAATTTTTCAATCGTAGTGTCAGAAATCAGAGAGGAATACAACGCAGTAAGTTGATTTTGTGGATGAGTGCTCGCTCCACTGAACAAACAGAATCCCAACGTAGTCAAAAATTTGTGCTGTTTTATTATTATTTTCTAAAAAATGAAGACTTTTTCATTCGCAAGTTTTTTAGTGGGATTTGCCTTGTTATGTGAAATCTCAGGATACTCTCATAAGAGTATTTACCCAAAACCAGTACAGTTACCGAAGAGTCGAAACGGAAGTGACACGAGTGATGGACCTGGAGAAAAATTGATATTAACACCTTTGATTCAATCTGGAGAGATTAAAAAAGCTAGGGATTTGGCTCTTGTTCAAAATTTGACGGATGTCGTGAGTTACAGCGGATATCTCACTGTCAACCCAAAATTCAATGGAAATATGTACTTTTGGTTCTTCCCTGCTGCGGTAAATTAACACTGTTATATACATAAGTAGATAGTACTTAATTTCTACTTGAAAAGTTCCTGTGAGTAAAATTTTAACCATATTTCCATAAAAAGTAGATTCCACAGATTCCCATTTTCAGCCAAACATAATTTGAAGCTGGAAACTAAAATTAACTACCTGTGCGCTAAATGTACTTTACCTGAATGACATTTTTGTGCTTTCAAACGTATTTAATAAAGTGAAAAGCAGTAATACATAATAATTTTCATTATAACATAAAATAGAACTTGTGTTAGTTGTACTGCATCTACCCATAATGTTACAGGTTATTTCAACAAGCATTCGCTTATGTATTACTAATGTCTCTTAATATCATTTACTTATTTGACCCTGGGACAAGTTTCTGACCTTTCAGAGATTCAAGGTGCAGTCGAGGTTATAGGAGTATTGGACCCAACAAGTCGGGTGATAGATAATTCTAAACTATTTTTGCATTGTACTCGAAGATATTTGGGCACAAGTTTTGTGTTTCCGTCTTGTTAGCATACCTGTGTACAAATGAAAGAAATTCTAACTCTAACTAAATATGTTTGTGTACAGGGTAGTTCCTAAGTTTCATGTCCACACCAAACTCAAACCCACTTCCGGGTACAAATTATTATGAACCATGCATGCTGTATTGTAGTTAAAGTGGTTGTGATTAAATGATAAGGCTCTAAATATTGTATTGGTTGATTTTGATTCTGATTAAATATTGAGGATTGCTAATTATCCGTGTCTAATTCTCTAACAGTTCAACCCAGAAAAGGCACCACTCATGGTGTGGCTACAAGGTGGACCAGGTGAGACATGTGTCAAAACTATGAAACCAATAATTGTAATTTAATTACATTTGAGTATACCATACATGTAATTTATGACATTTGTAATTATAACTTTGGTAAAAACTGAATGTAAATTGTATCTAAAACTGATTTCGTCGGAATACAAAGGTAATTTTAATTGCGTCTAGGTGCGTCTTCATTATTCGGTCTGTTCGTGGAAAATGGCCCCTTCATAATTGATGTCGATAACAATGTGCAATTCAGAAATACAGCCTGGACATTGACACACTCCATCATTTATTTTGACAACCCTGTCGGC
This sequence comes from Protaphorura tricampata, assembly GCA_034698835.1. Lineage (NCBI taxonomy): Eukaryota > Metazoa > Arthropoda > Collembola > Poduromorpha > Onychiuridae > Protaphorura > Protaphorura tricampata. The sequence goes on from JAQGCB010000246.1 coordinate 22,000, forward strand.
ACCGGTATGTTTCTATTATCAGATTTTCTTGGCATTTTCTATTAAAATTTTGACTAACAAATATGACAGGTTTCAGTTACACGGATGAAGGAGGTTATGTAAAAACTGAAGAGGAAGTTGGTCGTGATCTTTACGAAGCCCTGATTCAATTTTTTACACTTTTCCCTGAGTACCAGCCCCGTGATTTTTATATCACTGGAGAGTCTTACGGAGGTTTGTTTTTGGAAATCATTTCACTCTGAAAATGAAAACAAAAATAAAACATTTGTGATATTTGAATTTCTAATTATCCAGGGAAGTATGTTCCAGCCATCAGTTACAAAATTCACACAGAGAATCAGAAATCTCCAAAAATCCACATTAATCTCAAGGGATTGGCCATAGGGGATGGATTCTCTGATCCTGAAAATATGCTTAATTATGGGGAATATTTGTACAACATTGGGCTTTTGGACCAAAATCAACGTCAATTCTTTGAACAAGAGGAGGAAAAGGCCAGAGGGTTCATAAGAAACTCACAATGGATGGACGCATTCAAAGTATGTAAAATTATGTATTAGCATACTTTATGAGTATGCCACCCTATGTACATTGACAAGGCGAATTAATCAAATTCAATTTGTTCCAGACGATTGACAGACTGATGGACGGTGACTTGACGCCCGGCGGCTCTTACTTCCAAAATATGACAGGACTTAATTTCTACTTCAACTTTTTGATTGCGACTGAACCTCCAGAGCAAAATTATTTTTCATCATTCTTACAACAAAATTATGTACGAAGAGCCATTCATGTTGGGAATGCTAGTTACGGTGTGGAAGGATCAAAAGTTGAAACTTATCTACGGGAAGATATGTACAAAAGCGTCAAGCCTTGGATTGAGACACTTTTGGATGCTAAGGAATCTTACAAGATTCTTATTTACTCTGGACAGCTAGGTGAGTAGTACAGACTTCATTAGAGAATGGTTTATTTTTATCACTCATGATAATAATTCTAATGAAATAATGAAAAATTTTCGCAGACATAATTGTAGCGAACACGTTGACCGATAATTTCGTCAAACTATTGAAATGGAATGGAGCTGCAGAGTTTGCAAATGCGACTAGAAAAATTTGGAGAGTTGGTGCAAAAGATGTTGCTGGTTATGTTAAAACGACCAAGAATTTTACACAGTTATTGTTTAGAAATTCGGGACACATGGTGCCTACAGATTCTCCAAAATGGGCGTTCGACATGATCAATCGTTTCACGACTGGAAAACCATTTGCTTAGACAAATATTTACTCTGAGATGACATTATGCAAATGTAGATCGCTCTACCTTGAATAGTTTTCTTAGAATTAGTTCACAGTGTACTATAATGTTATTTAATACAGACAGTTTCATAAAATTATTCTGGAATTGACATTCTTTTAATATTATACTAGTACATGTACCATAGACACAATATTAGTGCTAAGGAAATGGTTAATGATGAACAGAAATAAGAATTGCAATTTGTTAACGATTGAATTGACTAATCCAGACGTATCCAATTACCAGAATTCTAATTATAAGGGTTATTTGTTCCCTATCATTCATAACTGTATAGCTTTTTTGTCATCATTTGTTGAGTGAAAAATGGAACGGACAAAACAGGAAATAAAAGAGTTCCTTATATCGTACGATTCATGATAACTGAAACCTGAGCATCATTCCATCGTTCGTCTCGTGAAAATATTTTTTATGGACAACTACATGACAGCCGAATGCAACGTGAGGAATACATGAAACGAGTCAATGTTAAATGTTAACCTATAATAAATTGCGACGAAAAACGGTCTTACTATAATGAGTAAATGTAATAAGGATGCTGACACAACTGGACAAGTATGCCATTTTACAAGTACAAATTGTTTTCGTATAGTTACAAAGCTCAGTTAATACTTTCTTAAATTCTGTATCGACCGATTCAATATTGTGCTGACGATAAATGTTTTGATTCAGATTTATGATCCATTGTATTAAGATTTTATTACAGAGCTCTTTTCTTCAAACTTATTGCACATGTGTCACCGGGAATAAAGTCATATCACAACAAATTCCAACTTTTAGAAAATGTAAGGCTTCTAAATGTACTTCAAATCAAATGATCGAATTTACTCATCTTAGGAAAATAAAGATAAGGAAGTTAATGACTGGTTCATCCTGCATTGTGTTTAATATCAATTTATTTCAACCAGAGTTTACTGCGTCCACTGCACTGTAGGTTTTCTAGGCTTGCCGGAAATTCCGTACTGCCTGTGCCATAATTCTACGCGGAAATATTTTCTGAGCAATGCAGGGTTAACACTTGACACTACTGGTAAGACCGATGTAAAATACGTTTAGAATAATTCCATTATCCAGTATTCGGATCTAGTGTATTTTCTCGCAATCATCTAACAAGTTATATGTGAGTGAAGTCGTCCTGTGAAATTGTTACAATCAACCCGTTTAACCCTGCTTTATTATCAAAATCGGCAAAAATGGTAAGTTTAAATTTCATTATATGGACATACCGATTATAAAAGGTGTCTTTAAAGAAAGTGTCAAAATTAGGCCCTTGGTTAAGCACAGATAGGAATTCATTCTACTGCAAAGTACGAAGGGACAATGAGACCCAATATCCCAAAACTTTCAGTAAAATTCCTGTACATTCCTCAGCCGAATAAGGATACTCAGTTTCTGTGACTTCCAGTCGTCCAGTTAGAAGAAACTTTTTCAATACATAAAATGCTTTACTACTCTGTATTTAAGATAACAACCAATCACGTTGAAATTGGGATCAAAGTTCCAAAACAATACTCTCATCAGGATATTTTGATTGTAGACCTATAAGGACATTCGACCCACACCACATCCAACCCATTCGTAGCAAATTCTGTTCAAAGTTTGGCCATACCAAAAATACACCAAATTGACCAAATAACATGACTTAAGTTTCATGAAGAGTCTCTTTCAATTTCTGTGAATTTTTAAAAATAATTTTTGAAACGTTTTCGTTAAAATTCATGGGCTGTAGGCAATGCGAATGTTCTGAAAATTCATTTCTACGTCCGGGTGGGTGCATTTACAGGGTGGTCTAAAAGTAACCGGGTTTCGCGAATTTCTTTCTTAATATCTCCCAAATGAAAAAACGTAAACATCCAGTAGTACATGTATAAGTAATTCTACTTTCAACGAAACAACAAGGACTCAACGAATTTATACATTAAGTATAAAGTAAAGTGTAATTAAGTATAATCGAATTACGTAATTTTATTAGACTAGAGCACAATATAGTATTGTTAAAATACGAAGTACTTGGCATTATTAAGAAAAAAAAGGTTTTACGGAGATGCAAATGAAGCAGTCGGGAGGATTGCCGATTGGTTCACTATTAGAATGCTGGATATTCTTGTACTGATCCAGTTGTAAAAACAGGACAATTTGATTCTCAATTCCCAATAAAAATTTGATGACTCCAGATCAAAATGCAATTGTGACATATCCATCCTGAGCTATCCAAAATTGTATGGATTTTTTACATTCCATAAAGTTACTCTCCGGAGGTTGCCTAAATCTTGAATCTTTTTATTATTTTGTAGAACACACGAGTGAGTATAGTTGTGAAATCCAAAGTACGACACTTTAGAACGATTGTGATTAAGGGTAGGTCTAATCCTGAGCAAACGTGGGCGAGTTTCTTTCAAGACCAACGCGTAAGTGAAACAAGTGATATTATCCAATCATGATTAGTAAAGCTAAGGAAATCCTCCAATTTTTCACAGCCTTTCCCAACAATGTTTAAATCTAATCAATTCTTTCATTTTCCTATATATTTTGTACTCACTTTGACTACAAACACGAAATCCACTAATTCAAATTCATCATGTCGAATTATGATTGTTCATTAATTCTAGAGAATCATCGATGCAAATCTCTACGTAATTGTAGGAAGAAGTAAAGGAATTGCTTACCTACATGAACCTATCTCGGGTCTATTGAGGAAGACAGGACAAGCTCATTTAACTGTGTATATAGACAAATCGAAGAATTATGTTCTGAATGAAAGGATCAGCCACATGCACCACTTTGATTTTGAGTCACAACAACATGGAAACATTCCGACGGAATATTCATTGCCACTACCACCACCGATACCCATTTCATTCTTCTTCTCCTAAATAATTTTGTTAATAATTTCAGTATAATTTTTATTATTTACCTTTTATATTTATAAGAAAAGAATTAAATCTTTGTAAATGTTAACTAGAATAAGGTTACGTATGATTTTCT
>JAQGCB010000247.1:0-26245 GCA_034698835.1 Protaphorura tricampata
GATTCAGATTCAGATTCATATTCAGATTTCATTTTATTTAAGTGTCAACCAATTCAACAGGATACATGTAAAATTCTTACAAACTAACTCGGTCACATGCATGGGTGTTGTGTATTAGAAATATTTGAAAGACAATTAATGTATGTTTAATTTAAAAAAAAAATCACAATCCAAGGAGAGGACATAAAATACAAGCTAGGAGCCTCGGACGTATCGTCTTACTTGGATACGTGGAGAGTAGTCTATAATACTTTCTTTTGTAAATATTGACCTAGCTCAGCTAATCAGTAGTTAAGAAATGTATAAAAAATGGATTATCGTCGTGGAAGCTTCTTGGACATGCGTTCTATACACATGCTTCCAGAGAAGTTGTTAGATATGTGAGTTCTTTACACATGCTTCCAGAGAAGTGGTTAGATATGTGCGTTCTATATGCGTGATTCCAGAGAAATGGTTGGATATGTGCGTTCTAAACAAATGCGTCGAGAAAAGTGGTTGGATATGTGTTAGTTGACAAGTTGTTTGAATGACTTGTCTCATAATGGTTTCATCTCAATTTTTCACTCTTAAGATAGGCATGCCAAAGCGAAGGAGTATTAACTGAATCAACACGTCGAGTCGGCGGATCGGGAGAAGTGGATCGCTGTGATCTCACGTTTTGACGCTCCCTTGTGAGCTGAGCTTTTCTAACCAACCGGCAACCTCACTCACCCACACAGGGAAAAACGTAACAAAATGGACGCTGCTCTCTACCTATGTCTACTTGCACTCTTAAACACTAATATTATTGTGTTAACGGCAGGACAAGGAAATGCTGAAGTTCAGGCCTACCTAAGCAATCAGCAATCGAGCGAATCGAGCCTATACTCGAGTACTGAAAATACTAATTATCCCCTTACCATTTTTGCAGTGTTCCATTCGCGTCACTTGCCATTTTGAATTGGTTGATTTTAAAATTAATTCTACCGGCTGGAGCTAGGAGTCTACTTTTGATTGAAAGGAATACTTTTAGTACTCTTTCTTTCAGGTACTATACGTAGATCAGTCAATCGAATCTTAGAAGAAAGTTTCTGTCGTGTCGACGCCTGGGTGAGCACTGACAATAAGTACAAATGAAATGAGTCCAGAAGTCCTCAAAGTTTTCTTTTCGATGTATTATAACTTTCGAGTTTTGACGTGACGAATTTGATATTGATATGGCGGAAACCGTCGGTGAATTTTTTTTTTATTTCACTCCCCGAGAAACTCCCACCTTTTCAAGGGCATACGCGTTCTGATCACACATTATTACTTTTCTAATATCGTATGAATCGTTTTAAAAAAAATGGACTTGGACGCCTGTTTAAAGTCTGAATGACTTCACAAAAGACAAAAATATTATTCAAGATTTTGCCCTTCAAATCACTACTGCACTACCGAAACCAATGCGCGACGCATTTGCTCTTGTGTTGAAACTCAATATTATTTGGTAACCTCGTAGGGTCGAGTTCATAGGTTATTGTATTGAATCTCGATTACATATTTCCTAAACTGACTATAACAGCCGAGTACCTCTTGATCCTAAGTGGGTGGTGTGGTGACCAAAGCTGTTAATATTTTTGTTGTCTGTCTACGCTCAATTTGCATTTGAATGCGTATGGTGGTAGGGTATATTGTATTCACATCACTTTCCATTCCAAATTCCAAATGGAATGCCATAGCCATACCGTTGCCTTAGGGCAAGCCCTGAATGAACACCCCTTGCTGTATTCTCTATTCACCACACACACACCGTCAACATTGAAGTTTGACCAACCAAAATTACATAAAGGATCAAAGAATTTAACCTTGATCTGGATGAATGTCCTGTCCCTGTCGAGTCAGAGGAAGTGGAAATCACACTCACCATTTCGTGGCAAAAGGATGGAATGACGCGACGAGACGGGAGGTCATGACCCCGAAAATGAATGCATAAAATTCATAAGACTTGACTTTATCTAGTACTACAGGAAACGAGGGACTATAAAAACAAAGTAGGACGGGCCGGATCGCCGGATGGCTTTAATAATAGGAGGAATGAAATTTTTTAAAAAGTTTGGATGTCTCGTGGCGTGGGTGTAGAATTTCGTTTTCAGAGTTCTAAAATTTTGATGGAACATGTCCTCGTAATAATGCAACGTGTAAGTTACACGTTGCATTACGCAGTTACACCTTGGAAAAAGATTAACGTAATTTCGAAACTGCTTCCACCAGCGCATTAGACTTTGTGATTATCGAACTTTAATTGTAGAAACTTTAATCGATAAGCTCACTTTAAACTGTTTAAACTAAGTTAACCATATTCTAAAGGTTTTTTTCTGTCCTTCTGTACGGAAATTATAAATTCAATTCTCTAGGCAAATATGTTTGGAATCACTCGACTCAGGCTCAGAGATCAATTCCTATTTTCTGTGGAGAAAATCACATCATCTTTTCAAGGTGAAGAATGAGTTTTGATTTTTTATCAGTTAGTATTAAAAAAATAGTCTGGACTGGATGGACTATGTTCGACTGTTCGAGGTCTTTTGTATTAGACACGTCAGCCTTAAGGGAATTGTTTGCTCCTTCAAACATGTCGGACACGTCATTGTACGAACGAATGAATCTCTAAAATAGATGTGCCTTACTGCCTTATCGTTCTTTTTTTACTATCTTTATCCAGAATATATGCCAATTTCATCACAAAGTTCCGCTAGTCAAATCAAAATATGAAAATGAATTCAGGAGTATATTAAGGGACCCGTCATTCAGAGTTTGCACTTCACAATACATTCCCAGATATTTCATAACCAGGAAAAGAGTCTGACAATGATAATCATCATTATTTGGACCCGACGATGCGCGATGACTTTATGCCACTCTCACTTTACCGAAGTAATACTAGAAAATACGAAAAAGAGATTGTTGAGATTAGAGATTACCAGCACTTTCTATACCCTCAACCGAATAGAGCTTCCTACGGAGCATTTTGGATGTTCTGGACTACCGATTTAGCAATACATTGCATTTCTACATCTTTCAAGTTTCAGATACTAAAATATTTATTAACACTTTCGTGAAAAATTAAGCCGTAGAGTTATTTGAAGATTTCATATCAGACATAGATTAAAGACTGGACACTGGAGATGATACAAAAATACAATCTATTTGGTAATAGTGGTTATAGCAGTTCTACTTATAAGTGACCAAGCTGGAATGCTAATCGCCCCAGAAATTCCAGTTGGGTACGAAAACATGTAGTTCAACGGGAGGAACCATCGCGATGGCATGACTAGTACTGGGTAGGTTCTGTATTGAAATAGCGTCAGAAGATATAATATCGCCTGGAAATACAAAACAAAGTGAAAATTACTTTTTGAAAAAATAAACTAAATTATTAGTGTGAATGATTATTTTAAAAAACTTACAATAAGGGCATATAAGGCGAAAGTGACATATCTTGTCACAGAGCTGTACACTGAATTTCTGGCTTTGACTGAAATGCGGAAATATTAAATTACGATTAAAATAAATTCTCAAAAGAAAAACATCAGCATAAATTATCAATTCAATTCTTAGCAAGTTTTATAAAACGTTTTAATAATTACCGTCTGACTCAAGACTCAATTTGAGTTGATTTAGCCGTCTTTGCAGTTTAGCGTATTTCGCAAATTCATCCACCATGGAAATTTGAGCCATTTCCTGTTTCACTGCTAAAGCAGCTTTCAGTAAGTCACCCTCCTTTTTGGTAGGCAAGAAAAACCCCTTACAACTCTGAAAAATACAAATTAAAAATAGCAGTGTTTTATATGACATATCGAAACAGAGTATCCCTAATTAATTAAGAATTTCTTTATTAGCGTTATATTCCAAAGCACTCAAACATAACATGATACAAGTGACAAGTATGCAAATTGATTGTCTTAACATGGTCAATATGTCCCTTTACCATGTCCCAATTACGTGCTCAACTTTTACTTTATTGATGTCGATAATCAAAAATTAAATAATGTTCATGCTTTATGATAATCTGATTTCGTCTATCGGTAACGCGTCTTCATACAGAAAAAAAATTCAAGACCCTGACATACACGAAATATGCGACAAAAATATGTCCATAATTTCGGTACATAATTTTTTAAATCCTGACAATGACATTCATAAATCAAAATTTAGGATATTTTCGATACTTTCAACAGAATTTAAATAGTTAAAAGCTTGCATTTGACTTAATCCATTATGCCAAGATACAAAATCACACGTGAACGTTGAGTACATTAACGAAATACTACAAAAAATGCCAACAAAACAAGACCAACAAAGTTTGCAAATAATTTTGTGTTTCAAATATTTTCAAAAATGTGTTCATTTTAATTTATTTAATTTTACTATTTTTTATTCTCACCTTTGAAGCAAGTGTTGGGCTGAATTTGGCGATGAAAAAAAGGAAAGGAATGAAGAAAATTAAGAATCCATTCCACTCCACACTTTCCTCCATTTTCTCACAACGACCAAATTAACTCCACGCAACAAGACACAAGCAAGTTTTGATTCAAAATTACTCCAAAATTTTGAAAATTATTCACATTTTCTAATTTTCAAATTATTTCAATCGAAATTCTCCTACGTCTTGTCAATTTTGTTTGAATGAACAGAATCCGCGCAATATTACACGTGTATTGAAATTTTCCCACGGTTTTGAATTACCTGGTCAGTAGGTGGCAATGCGATGTCCCAATGGGGGAATCGGATTCGGAGCCTAACACGGAGCCCATAAACTTATAAAACCTCTCTATAACGAACCCAGCTCTCCACATTGGTCCAGATGGTCAATTTCCATTGGCACATGGCATCCAGCATATGATATAGGAAATGACATTATATTAATCGCCCAAAAATGGAGTAAACTATAAAACCTCTCTATAACGAACGAACTCTGCACATTAGGTCCAGGGCTGGTAGTCAGTTTCCATTGGCATCCAGCATATAAGACAAATATGATATAGAAAATGACATTATATTAATAGCCCGGGCGTGTAATTGTTCAGGCAGGGAAAAGTGACACTGATACAGACTTTCACCACTTTCTCCATAAGCGTAATGGAGAAAGACCCGGTGATTATTCTAACCGAATATTGAAGCCCCGGAAATTCCTCGGCCATTTACGGTAAGTCAAGGACGAAATATTCATCAGAGAGTGGAACAGCTATCAAAAACGAGACCTAGACCATACGGAGACCTCATATTTTTTGAAAATCTGGGTTGGATTTTAAATAATTTTTGCAAAACACGTACACTGGAGTAATAGTACAAGGAGATTTATATGTATATCATTTATTTTCCTAAAATTTTTGTAAGGTACATTACATTCCACTTTTACGTTTACATGGTACAAGAATTTTTTTTTATCGATTTCAATCAAATGCTTAACCTAATTTTGAGGTAAGATGGTGTGATGATTAAAAATACGTATGACTTTACTTTTACTACACTTCACAATTATTTCACACAACAACTGATGTTGACATTTTTGAACTGTCTTCTCCGCTGCGCTGATGAATTCGACACTTTTTTTAAAAAATATTTGTAATCATGAGTGAGGGACGAATTTGCGGACGGTTCCATTTCCATTTCCATTTTAAAATTCCAATACAGTGAAATGATTATCTTTGAACATTGAAGAAGAAGAACCTTTTGTAAAATAAAATACTATACAATTTTATATTTATACCTATACATTTCGAGGATACCCATGATTCTTGACTCATTGCAATTTTGTAGTACTGTTGTTGTGTAGTGTAGCATTGCAATGATTTGTTCATATCAAAATATGTACCTAGTACCATGAACATTAAAATAATTTGAGTCTTAAATATAGTAGTATTAATAATTTATACATAACATATTACCTATATTTTGATTCTTAATTAGAACTTACAGTAAATGTCATAGTCATTGAATGTACGTACTTGAGGAGCGAAAAATCAGTACAATTTCCCGTGCAATTGCGAAACTTGAGCGTATAATAATAGTTGTTATTTTTTCTTTGGCCAAAAATTTGTAAAAGCGTAGTAAGTGTATTTTTACAGCACCGCATTTGGTCCTTCCTTTCAGAAGAAGCTCGTTCATTTTACAACTCGAAAATACACGTCAACAGTTAACATTCTACAACATTCATTCGCCGTATTCGTATTTTGTACGGGTGACGATGAAAATATTATATTTCAAAATAATTCATTCCCATATCACATTAATCACATACATTAATTACATACACACGTATTTATGGTACTCTCGTATTGTTTTAAGTGGGCTACACGATGGCGGTGGCTATGACGTGGCCAACCATGGCTATCGCATGATCCACTTGAAACAATCCTAGATATTCACACCAATAAAAATAACTCCACTAAATATGTTCATTACCTCAGGTTTTGGTAGTATGCTTCTTTTCTTACATTTTCATCTGATACCATTTTTGGTATTGGCAAGCGTTTCTGAACCTCTGAGGCGGTACTATGTAATATATACTTACATTAATAAATAAATTAAAAAAAGTCTTCTGTATTCAGTCTTATGGAATAAACATGCACATTCATATTACAGTATTACACTTGTGGTTTGAATCAGCAAAAAATTAAAGAAGAGACACGCGAAGATAACAAAAAAAAATCAACGAAATAGTATATAGTCAACAATTAAAATGCAAACAGAGAAGCGTTTCAAAATAGTTATAACGTTACAACAGTAAATCCTTTTCCAGGAGACCAAAAGGTACGTCGGGTCGGGTGACAAAAATCTACTACTTCATAGTCATATAGAGTAGAAGGGGTAAAATAAGATCCGCGGTCTCTTCAGCCAGGTTATCGTCGCCTGAACAGGTTTTACTATTATTCTGCACAATCAATGTCGTCTAAAACGTCGAACGCCTAGGACTCAAGCTTCGCAATCGAAATTCGTAACCCCGTCAAAACTTTTAAACTTATGTGTACAGTGACCATGACCAAAGTTTGTACATTTAGCAAGCACCACCGTTTAATTGTACAACTGTACTTATGCACCTTAAGAATTCTTTCCCAAATACACCGATTCTCAAAAACTGTCTCAAAGATTTTGAAACGAAAATCCGACTTATGTCGTAACCTGTTATCCCCATCGAACAATAGTCCGTACTCAATCCAGAAATAGAAGTAGGCCTAATTAATTTACTAAAGTTAAAACTCCGCAATGACCCATTAACAATTAAAATATTTTTGTGTGTTTGGCACTTGAAAACCATTAACATTAAATCCTCAAATCAATTCCTTCCCATAAGTCCCTCACTATACCTGCTATTCTTTTTTTCAGACCTTGACCTTATATTCCCGTTTCCAATTCCAATTCAGACACATGGGAGGCAGCTGGCGATGATAATTTAAATGCTTCCATTCGCTTGATTTGTTGTTCAAATTCCAAGTTGGGATCGGGACTCAGCTGCGGGCGAGCTGTGGTCAGTTCGTGCGCGATTGCGAGTTTCGCGAGCTCTTGTGCTTGGGAATCCGTAAAACCATCTGCTGCAGCTTCCGCTTCCTCCGCTGCAAGAATTTCTAAATATACTTCCTCCTTGACCTGGACACATCTGCCTTCTTCTGGAGCAGGTGACCTTGACCTCGACCTACTACGATCCGTATTTCTAGTCTGTGATACGGATGACAAAGGGTCAGAGTATCGGGGTCTCCTCTCAGGTGGCTCTTGTCTGTGATGTCTTGACGGGTGGCGTTCATGGGTAAAACTTTCGCTATAACTTCTAACCCGATGAGGGGCATCGTAGTTTTGTGTAAGACTTTGAATACCATGTTGTTGGAGATGGTGACCCTGACCTTGTTGTCCTACCCTGGCAGCATGGACACCGCTTCGATTTCTCGGGCGTTCAACGAATGTTGGAAGACTTGGTTGTCGCTGACCTTGACCTAGACCTTCTAAACCGCCATCATGTCTGGAAGGATGTATAAAACTCTGACTCCTCGGACGTTGTTCAACTTGATTGTATTCCGTGCTAACACCGTGTTGTCCCATTTGATGGTATAAATCCAACATTTGAATTTGCTCCATACGGGCCATATATGCTTCACGGGACAGAGGAGGACCATGATACTGGGAGTACATTTGTTGACCAGTGCCCATTGATGGATTTTGAGGTGGAACTTGAGGAATTTGAAAAGTAGGTTGACCAACTCGGGGGTTATGCTGATACATAGCTCTGATGGCAAAATTATGATGAGAAGGGTTATGTTGAGAAATCATTTGATGATGACTTTGTTGAGGGGTCATCAAATGTGGATTTGGCAGAGGGGAAATATGATGAGGTTGATGATACGGAGGTTGAATGATTTGACCAGCGAATTGAGCTGGGGCTGACGCTGACATATGCATTTGGTGCCTGGCTGAAGGATCGCGATCGGCCGAATGAGACTCATGGCGATATCGAATTGCTGCAGCCTGAGGTGAATAATCGGAAAATCTTCTGGAATTTAGTGGATGATATTGGGCATTGGGGTCCGTTCTCATGAAAGACGGTCGAATGTCCAAACGTTCATCGAATTGAGGACGATGAAGGTCTTGTAGGCTTCTATTGACACGAGGGTCTCTCCTGGATCCTCCAGCTGAAGATGTAGGTGTCGCTGGAGAAAATGGAGGCCTCGTAGTCGTAGCCGTAGCTGGTGCAGAACGTATTCCAGATGATGATTTATTTCCACGTGTCGGTAGGGAGGGTGTGGATTCCGACATATCTCCTGTCCATTCGTTAGGATCTCGAAGCCTGTACCTTGTCTTTGTAATTTGGATAACGGTTGGCCTCAAATTAGAATCCATGGACATAGCCCGATCTCGAGTTTGAATGATATTTTCTCCCAAGAAGTCATCATTAGTTTCCGCCGGAGTTGAGGTTGAAGGTGCGGGTGCAATAATCCGTGAATTTTCATCGACTTCCATTGTTTCAGACGTAACTGTCGCAGACGGTGGGACTTTTGGCTTCCTACCTCTCTTTTTCTTATTAGGATCAACCGGAACATTTGTAGTCGATTTTCCTGGGCAAGGACTTTTAACAGCTCGGGCTGTTGGTGGTGGAGGTGTTGCTTTACATTTCTTCATGTGGGTTTTCATGTTGGATGATTGACTAAAGTTATGACCACAATTTGTGCAAGTGTACGGTTTGATTCCCAGATGATGATTCATGTGTGTTTTCAAATGATGATTCTTTGAAAATGTTTTGTCACACTGGGGGCAAGCATATGGCCGATTGCCAGAGTGAAGTTTCTGTCAAATGATTCAGAAATGTAATTAGAAATTATTATTAATAATAAAAATAACAATTCCATTTCAGATGCAGGTTGCTACTGCCGTCTCGCTATGCTAAGGGTTACTTTCTCCGATACTTTCTCCGTTATGGTGCCTTTAATGGGATTCTCCCCATGTTTCGATTAGTCAAATCGGAAATGGATTACTAATTCTCATTCTCTTACGAAAAAAACTTTTTAACTTGACCTATTACTGAACTACAAATGATTTTCCAGAGTAACTTGTCCTAATTTATGATAACTGATTCCAAAAGAATGTCCTAAAGTTATTTTTACCTGATGTAAAAGCATGTTGCTGCGATCGGCGAAAGCTTTGCTACACAGACTGCATTTGTACGGCCGTTCTCCAGTGTGAGTTCGTGTGTGTTGTCTCAAAAGCATCTTCCTGCTGAAAGCCTTGTCACAATGATGACAAATATGAGGTTTGACTCCAGTGTGGATTCTAAAAAAAAGAACGGTAGAATTTTAAAATGAGAAACTGTCATTGGTATTAAAAAAGAAACCAGTCAAATTAGACGGGAAATGAACTCACCTTACGTGCATGTTGTAAGCCACACGTTGATTAAAGCTCTTAACGCAAAACTCACACTGGTACTCCTTTTGATTCGCATGGATTTTGAGATGACTGCTCAAATACCCCTTATCATTGAATGTCTTTCCACATACCGGGCAAGTACATTGGAAAAGAGCTGTGCCCTCATGCCTGGAACGATGGTAACGAAAATTACGTAGTTGACTGAAAACTTTTGGACAATCTGGGCATTGAAGGACTTTCTTCGGGCAAGGTTTCTTAGCCGCCCCACCTTTTCCTGCTCCTTTTTTTGGACTAGCGCCCTCCGCCACCAGAGGCATTTCTTCCGATTGACATTGTCCTGACTCTCTCTCTGGATTTCCCCGAAGGGTCAGAACCGGTTGTAGTTCTTGTCGTAAACGATCCGAGTGAGGCAAAAATTCTGGGTGTTCATATTCGTGGAGCTGAGTGGACGTCATTCGGTCACGCCGATTCCTCCGAATGGCCTCAGCCTCCTCTATTCTTGCGTCTTCAAGTTCCGTGGCCCGAAACTCGGCCAAAGCATTGTTCCTAACATGTTCCCGAGACAGCCCTGCTAAATAAGCTTGAGAGTGTGAATCATCCAATCCAATCGTGAACCTTGGTACTGCTCTTGAGAGATAAGTTGATCGTAATGGTTCAAGATTCAACCGGCGAGCTACCCGAAGCTGACCTTCTGTCAAAACGTCATCTTCAAGAATTTTCCGACGGCGAGAAGAGTATATGGGGAGCGGAACAAGATCATAGTCCGGTAGAGGAACCACCCTTGAAGAAGAATTTGGAGGTGGATAATGCGTGGAGCTGGAGTATTGTGAGTCTGTCGGAATTTCATTAATCGTAGAAATACCATCATTGTCGCTGTTCCGGTACAAATCTGATGGACCAGGCTGCGGTTGCGTCCTTTCCGTGGTATAGAATGATGCTGAAGTCCCAGGTTTTGGTTCAGAGTCCAAGTGACCGCTTTCTTCAGAAATTGATCCAAATGTCCCGGATCTAGTCCTGAATTTTGAGGGGGATGATCCTGAATGCCCTGCAGATTCTCCTACGGGGTCATGATATGTAACTCGGTTTTGTGGGACCCAGGATTCGATAGATTCTTCATCATCATCTTGGTCATCATTTCCCTCTTCCGCTTCTTCTTTAATGATAAATGGACCGTCTGTGTCACTGTCCAGAGTACTCAACTTCAAACGCTCAACTTCTACCGTTGCCAAACTTAATGCAATTTCTTTATCATGCGTACACAAATTGATTGGTTGCTGTTGGACGGATTGGGTTTCTTCTTCTGTCACCTTCTGTGATCCGGTCGCTTCCGTTACCGAATTTCTTCGGCGGTGCTCTGAATCCAGTTCTCTGGAACTGTCCTGGTCCGCGTCTGCACTTTCTGATAAACGATGTTCACGGGCCATCTTTCGTTTCTTTCCTGAATGGAAGAATAGGAAAAGAGTACATGAGTTAAGGCAAGCTAGGCCATGATAGGAGAGTCACTCAAACCTGTCTCAAGCGACCGGGTTCATTTCACGGTCGGGGGAGCTGAAAGCGATTTAAAATAGAACCAAGCGACAAAAAACCTGGCTGTCCAACCCAAGGAGTCACGTGAACAAACTAAAATGTATTTTTAGAATTTCGGATATTTTAAAATTACCATGTGGTCCCACACAAGAGTAGCCAGGATTTTTGTGATTCCCATCACAACACTCATCATCGGGTGAAATTGGAGTGTCACTTTGTCTTCGTCGGCGATTTGTAGGTTCAGCCTCTGGTGCATGCTCATGGTCATGGTCATGTTCATGTTCATGGCTGTCAGTGGGAGTGCCTGCTGATTTTCTGGGTCTCGGTTTTGTTTCATCCTCACTCTGAAAAATATATAATTGAAACAATGCTAGATACTTTCGAGGCATTGTTGTACAAATTCAGTATCATTAAGTGCGAAAATATTAATACTACAGTGAAACTTATCAGAATCCTTCAGTGACAGTAGAAGTTCGGTGTTCTCCTGTACCAGGCGACCACATCTGTGTAACCCGCCTGAAACAGGTTTCACTTAGGCTAGAAGGCGGGAAAACTTAGCGGTAGTTTAATTAATATCTAAACCTTTATACAATCTGTCAGCATTTCCACACGGATCTATGGCTAAAGCATGATACACAGAAATCTGAATCACCCTTAAGTTTTTAAACATGGAAATCTGTAACGCACCTGTTGTACGACAATATTATACACAGAAACTAATTTTCACGACACAAACAAAAAAAAAACCCAACCAATGAACGCGAATCGTTCGTTTTCCAATCATTGCCCTCGAAAGTTTCTGTCTGGTTTTGCTATTAATTCAGCCAAAATATTATTCACCTGTAAATCTACATGCTACAACTGCAACCTGTTTCTTAATTAGCTCCTGATGTACATTTACAAATTCATCAATTTTCGATTACACACGTATTCTAATTCTAATAGAACCCAAACAGATAAAATATTGTACTTTCACAAATACAGACAGTAGACAGTATAGGGCACACGGTTTTAATTAGCTTACAGTGACCGACCCCTCCCTCATCTTCCGTTAGCGCTACCAATAATTAGATTGATAGTCAAGTACTGTACTTTTCACTCCCAATGTAATTCTTTTCAATTTCGACCCTGAGATCATCAAAATATACCATGGGTTCGTTCTTAAGACAAGACGTTGTTCTAATTCGTTATTTACGGTGGTAAGACATAATGTATTCACTTTTAGATTTTTATATTGGACCTTATCATGCAAGCTGTCAATTATTTTAGTGAAGAATTGTTCATTAAGATTCCAAAAATTGAAAGTCATACTTGTATCGTACCGTGTATGTACAATGTGTTCATACATTAGTTTTCTACCAAAGCTTTTATTCCTGCTCATGAATACTAGTTGAATTCCGAATCGCTCAATCTTCTTGTCAATTAACATAACGAATAATTTTAGCGAATAATTTGTTTTTGCATAATTAACTACACCCACTACACTACACTACACCCGCACCCCTCTACATATATCTAATGTGTTTTCTACTTAAATTGTCCAATTTGTTTCTTTCAAACAAGCGACTAGTATACCGTTATATTTGTGACTTCTGGAGAAATGTTTTGATGGATGTCTTAAAATAAATCTCTGTGAAGCGCAGTGTACAAAATTAGTCGAATTGTTTTATTATTCTAATGTAAAATTGGAGGTAATTACCAAAATTAAGCTCAAGTTAATGCAAGCAAGTAGTCAACTTATTCAAGTCAAAATAGAATTTTCTACTGCTTATTTCTTCCAGCTGGAATTATATTCTACATATTTCAAACCTGGTTCGTCGAGGTTTCGAGTTCATCGATCCGTATTGAGGTAGTCCCAGTCCCAGCCAGCCCAGAGAGTCAACCCACTCACATTTACAGGCACAAGGCTACGTCGTACTCGTAGTCGTAACGATACATTCGCATTCATACGACGCAACATATAATAATTTTCATTCTCCAGCCGGTCGACTCAACCATTTTGTTCATGTTATGTATTATTTGACTTTTATTATTTGTTCAACTCCTGGAAATCTTGGATGATACATCTTTCCTTACCCTGGAGTCGGAGATTTACTCTTACAGCTTACATCTACTTCAAGGTTTTCATTTTAAGCCATGCTTTCAATCTTTAGCCCACTCACTTCTCAACTTTTCTTTCTCCATTTGAATTTAACCTTCAAACTTTTGAGTTTCGGCTCATCATTAATATGAATGTGGACAAATTCAAAAACTAAACAATAATTTATTTAACGAACAAACTACGCGTTTGCATTGCATTTGAACACTTACCCAGTAATTTACATTCATTGCACAAAAAGCAAGAACTTACGGTACAGAAGGAACAGGGAGAGGTTTGACTTGGTCACTTGGACTGTCTTACAAAGAAACTGCTTTTATCCAGATTACGCTAAAACATTCAGAACTGGTTACTTCAATAGTTCTGAGCTCAAATATTGTATGACCGATTCATTAGCAGAAAATTATTTTCTATTTCCTCGTAACCGGCTTTACTTTACGTTGCCAATTTTACTGAAGTTTCAATAGAACACCAGAGCATTGTTGTCCGAATGTCTCAAAAAGATTTGAGAGTGACCAAAATTTTATTTGCTGATGAATCAGTCATTTTTGTGCTCAGAACATGTTGTGTAACCTCGTGAATTATATTTTGGTTCATTAGATTCAATACTACACATTACAATACACATTCAGTGCAATATTAGTCTTTATTACCCCTCAAATTGGGCGAGCGGATCTTACCATACATACCACACTAACCTTACCGTTTGAGGGCTATTCCCATTCAAGGGTTCGAAGTCTTACTTGAACTACCACTTACTTCCCGCCTTCTTTGTCGATTTTTTCGCAGTCTACTAAACTGAAGGTCTAACGATTTTAAAAGTAGAATTAGAAATGTCTATAATATTAGATTTTAATTCTAAATATCTACTCAAAAAATATATATCAGCAGAGAAAGTTTGTTACTAACCTCTGACATGTTTAGAAGTCTTGCTCTTAGCAATGACGCACAGAATTTTTTACTCCCCGGAGAATTCTGGTGCGGTGAGCTTGGGGATTGACCTTGGTTGTTCTTTATCGTAGCACAACAATAATTGATGGCTACACCATTACTCGAACTCTGATTGCAACAAGAATTTGAAGTCGTAGATGAAAAGGATTGACGACGAGAAGACTCGCTAGAATTTGAGCTCGGGCAAGGTGACGGAGAACGATATTGTTGGAAGTAGTAGAGTTGATCCAATGACCCTGAGTCGTAGTGTCGATGACCCAAGTCCAATTCTTGTAGTTTAGCACTGAAGTACTCATTGATCATTGGAGTTGAGGACTCATCATTGTACAGGGAAGACACAAAGTCAATGTCAATCGTGCTCTTACCAGAGTCCTACAAAAATACGTTTCAAAGAAATAAAAAAAAATATGTCTCACACTCACTGTAACAATCACTTTGGAGAAATAAGGCTGCTGCTAGACTCAGATAGCTGCGGCTATTGTTAAAAAATGTTTGGAAAAAAAATTGTGTTAAAAATTCATCGAAGCACGAAAAACCGATTCGATCGTTCCTACTGGAGCAAGACGCCAGGACTAACAGGTCAGATTCCAGGATTGTTTTAGAGTTTGAGCTACAATGCTATTAGTCCTATAAGGATTTCCAAATTCCCGACCATGCCCTACCCCAATCCCAATCCCCAGTATCCTCACTATGTATTTCCAATGCTCAACCACAATTGACTTTGTGGAGGTTTTTTTTTTCTTATATTGCTGCAGGTCAGGGTACGGAGTGGAGTATATACTTACAGTCACCGTCACACTCAGCAGTTCTACACTCGTAAACATCACCATTAAAATCCTGACCTACCACAACCATTTTGTTGTTGAACTGGTTTTTCCTTACATTGCATTGCAGTCCGAGACTGCATGATTCCAATTCATTCATACCTACGTATAGTCATATTATTCAAACGTTTAAAAGTTTATGGGATTTTTGAACGACTCGTCTCAGATACACATCGAGCATTAACAATTGCATTGCATTGCATTGCAATAATGTTTTGTATTATGTTTTGAATTTGAAAATTCAATTACGTACGGGGTAGATCAGGATGAGTATGTCATTTCATTTTACATTGTTAGTCTATACGGATGGATCAAATCGCCAACGGCTGTACAGCTAAATCAAATTGTAGTATTTCCTTTATAAACTACATTCTCTGGTTCTGTCTTCTGCTATGCAGAACGAGTACGGTCATAAATATAAATGTGTCGTCTTAAGAATGCGTCTATCCATGGGTGTGTGGGGGTAATAAGTACTAGTACAAGAAAAATAAGGAAAAAGTTCAATAACATGTTCCTTTTCATGCTCGTAAAAAATATCGCAAAGATATGTTTGCACTGTCGTATCCTTGGCATGGCAAGTGCTAGTGCTGTATTTGTTTATTGGGGTACGATAATCAGGTCTCAGCAGAAAAATATGGCAAAGATATGTTTGCACTGTCGTCGTATCCTTGGCATGGCAAGTGCTAGTGCTGTATTTGTTTATTGGGGTACGATAATCAGGTCTCAGCAGCAGCAGCATTGCAATTTATGACAATTTTTTTATCTCAAGGATTTGCAAAGATTGAGAGTTCAGCTGAACTATTGAAATCCCTTAAAAAATACAAATACATAGTATTGGATATTTTAAAATGCATTGTCTTGTCTGGTCCTTTAAAAAAAATCAAAGATGTGAACGATTTAGGTTGAGCGTCCTTTTATCAAGATAAGTTTTATGAGCGTGTCAATTTAACAGGGTACTTCACAGTTTTTGAGCTTAAGAGGTTCAGTGAATATGAATTAAGATACGTACGCGTATCAGTTTTCATTCGTACAATTTTGAAACCTTACATTCAAGAAAACGTACAGACAAAAAGAAAATAATGTTAACTTAATGTAATGTAGACTCTAGGCCGTAAGACCTACCCCAACCCATAACACAGTGTAAGTGTAAGTGTAAAGTTAATAGAAAATGTTCGTACGAACTTGGCATGCATGTTGTTGCAATCAAGCAAATGCAGCCTGAATCCCCACAGCACTTGCTAAAATAAATAAAGCAATAAATTGCGTCGCAAAACCATGGAAAAGTTCTCACTGGAGGAATGTCTACTTGTCTACAATCTAGAGTCTCTTCTCTACGTGCTCTATTCAAGGATAAAGTCAATATAGGCAGAATAAAAACTGGATCTATACGTGTACAAGTATACAACTAAATATAAAACTTCTATGTACTGCCACGAACGACCACGACTGCCAGAGTCATGTACAATGTTTGTGATTAATTTTTTAGTCGTTTTTTAGTGAAGCAAACAGCCAACAAGTCCAATATGGTTATCACAACTAGTCTCGTTTTACTTCATTGCAAAGTTTGACTACTGCTAACAGATAATGCAAACACAAACTCCTTTCTTCATGTTATTTTCAGAACACGTTACAGGCAAAATGTAATATCAGGAAAGAGGTCAAATGCACATTCGGATATTCTGTCATGTCTGTGCTCTGATTTTGTATCTGTCTGGAACATATTACCTCGAAACTCTTGCCAACGTTATGGATAGTTTCTTGATTAATTTTATGTATGTATTCTATGCATCTCAAACGCGAACATAACAATTGTGATATTATATTGTTCTCTGTTTGCCCTCTTTTAATGTGTGACCTGTCTTTGTATTGGTTATCAAGTTTCAGTAAATCGAAATCAACCAATTGAGCTGTCACTCGTTCAAACAATCCAATAATTTCCATGCAACTTTATAAATGTCGGGATAGATTTATTTTCTCACAATTTCAGGTAAAAGACTGAGAAATAACTTAAAGTGAACTGTTAAGTTTCTGGAACCACCGATTTCATTTCAAAGATTTTCAATAACTAAACCTACCTCTCCATAACGTATAAAACACATTTTACGTATTACCGGATCTAATATTTAAACTTCCAACAACTGTAACTGTGCGTATGACCAAAAATCGATCATTTTTCTGCTGTGCTGTAGTTTTAATGGTGGTCTTATATCTACATAGCATAGCGCTTGTCATGGCTTTTGAGTGACACTCGACCCCTTCACCTTCTCATATTTCTTAGGATGATTTTTTGACATCATTTATCCGGATCTAGAGAGGAGTATTCATTACATGTGTTTATGTTCTAAGCCTGGTGTAATTATTTTTGAGGGTGATATTTCGCCTTCGCCCGCTTTTCGTCATTATTTTTTATTGGTTAAATTATGTCCTACCGAAATAGGATGCTCTGATCTGGACCCAATTTTGTTGTGCCGGAGAGGAGCTTGAATAGCTGTAATGCGCAAGAAACACGGTAATTGTGGAATCTCTGGAAGAAATGTGTGCAAGTTTCCTATCAAATCCAGAATATAATGATGGTGACGGTTCATATGGCCTTGTCACTTTTTTTAAGACAATATTTCCCAGAACCAGGTAGGTTGGATCTGTAAGCGGTTTTTTGTAGAAACAATCTCGTATTGAATTTCATGCAATGTGTGCGTGCTTGCATGCATGGTAACAAGATGAAAGGATTCGATTTGAGTTTTCCAAATAAAAATATAAAAATGCAATCCCGTTCATGCCTTTATTCCTATTTTTGTTAAAATCTCTTGGGTAACTGTTACTAGAGTGACGGTGGAAACTGGAAACGTTCAAAGATTCTAAAGATTTGGTCTCTTATTCTCACTCTACTGAGTTATCTGATACTACTGAAAAAAGGGAAAGGGATATTTTCATGCGTTATATTTATTTCTGCATTGGGGTGACACGAGAATAGCATTAAGCATGGAACCTAACCATAATTTCCTAGTTATTTTTTAGTTCAATTTTGATAGTAAGACTACGTATGACGTAAAGTTCAGGTTCACATGCATATGTATTTTGAAGGTTATCATTCACTGGAACCAAATTGAACTACACAACATTTGAAAAATGAAAAAAAGTGAACATTTTTGGTAAGTACTAAAACTAATGTGACAGAGTTTTGAAATACTCGTATTAGGACAAAAAAAGTGTGGTATCCTGGTATCTGTAGTAAAAGCGGACACTATTCAGACGTGTTTCATGTGAAAATCTTAAGACTCCGACGGCATAATCCACAACTACAATTCCTGAACCTGAGACACACGTAGGTAGACAGTATAAAAAACTAGTCATTTAAAAAAACTCGTAATCTTCTTGTTTGTGGTACGAGCTATGCATTTAAGCAGCCTTGATTATAAAGTGTGTATTAATTCCAACTTCACATTGTAAATTGCAATATGCATAAGGAAAACCAGAACCACCATTACCATCACCATATGCTACTATACACCTTTAATTATTTGACTTTGCTGCAACATGCTAATTCTAAATTGTAACATGCTCACACAATGCTCAGTAGACATGCAGGCTGGAGAATCCAAAACCTGAAAGCAATTTATCACTACCGACCGAATTTCCATTCATTTCGACTTTCGACCGATCAATACACTAACAATGGGTTTTAAAAAAACACGGGTAGACCGTAGACGCTTCAAACGTGAACATTCGTAAAGAACCAGAGCAAGGTTGAATCATTTAAATCTAAACAATTAATTATTTAATTGTTATTTTTTCACTAACACTCATGTTCCAAGTCGAAGTCCATAGTCTGTGAATACAATTTCCCAGACATCCAACCTTGTACTTCCTACTGAAGCGTACAACGCACTACGCAAATGTCAAATTCTAATCTTTCGTGCTCAAAGCAATTAAATGAATGGAAGAAATAATAGATAGATTTGTATGGTTCATTCCAGAGACCGAAACTACTTGTATTAATAGAAAATGCGCCTAGCAAAATAGCAACGCATTATGTTTATACGTATAAAATTAATAGCTGTCAGTCAATTTTTCATTTCATTGGAAATCGCATCGCATTAGATTTCTGAAATATGCTTAGGTATATTTATTTAATTAACAAAATGTGCTTAAGTGTATTTAAAAAATATGGAAGTTTATATTCATTCGTATAAATAAAATATATATATAATTTTTTACTTACACGTGAATTGACCCTTGGGAAGGATTTTCTCCGGTCCATGAGTGATGAGACTGGAGAATTTGGATACATGTAACAACTCATACTTTTAGTCAAATTTCTTGTGTATGTAATAAATAAATACGCAAGTTAGAGTTAGAACTCGTGATTTTTTGACAAAATAGTTCAAAGTTCACTTTCGTGGAACCTAGCAAAATTTCCGGGACCCGATCCGGCACAAATAAAAATAACTTTTTAGTTCAAGTTTAAACGTTTCAGGTCATGATTTCCCAACTTCGGCTTTTCACTCTCGTATGCACTTGCGTACACAGAAATCTTGCATAAATTTTCACTTTGACTTGAGTTTTTTTGTTAATATTTGTCAAAATCATTCAAATTTTGTTTTCTGGCTGATAGTATCGTACAGTCTGGTCTTGTTTGGTTGATATTTCAAACCTTTATAGATTTATAGATCCTTTGCTATTTTAACTCTTTCATGGACAAGTGACGACTGATGGGTTTAAGTGAAACGGAGTTGGGTTAGGTTCAGGTCGTTTTTCCTCTAGCAAGTTTTCTATGTACATTTTTTTTCGCATGGGTCCTGGCGCTAGCTAAAGCTAGGGCAACTGACAAGGCTAGACTATTGAATTCTAGTCTACTCTAATGTACAGTATGATGCCGTCATACCACTTCCATTTGTATGTATCTGCATCTACATGTAAGCGCCTGGCGCCCATACAGTTGTGCGCACACGGAATATTTTGCACACAGTTCAGTTCAACATGTCCCGTAGTCGTGAAAATGTTCGCTTATTCCTACTAAAGCTCCGAGCTCGCCATGCCTTGCCATTTAGCCTTAGCCTTTCAGACCCCCCATGCATGCTATACATTTTGCAATACATGCTACATGCCGTACATATGTAATAACACTACGTATACGTACGTACGTAGGTTGTAAGGTTCGATATACGTATGGAATGAAAAATGGCATGGAAATGGAAGAGTGAGGTTTTGGCATGACTATGGCATATCGAATAGGTATGTTCGCTTTAGTTACTATCCTACACTGATGTATGTAATGTATACCTAGCTCATTTTTGATTTGCGGCTAAAGTATGAAGGACGAAGAAAAAACAGGGCTTGCTAGAAATAAAATAAAAATGTGGTAGACTGAATCTCTTTCGCCTGGCCAGTCTTAAAAATTGTGGTCGATTCATCCAATCATTAGTTATTTGTTGGTTACGTCCTGAATTGAAGTGTCAGAGGCATAAGATTGGTCACAGACACGAGGTTTACGAAAAATATTATCGTTATTCCATTCCATTTGTATCAGCTCAGATACAACTCTATGTCGATAGACTTACAATTAACCACATCAGAATCTTAACCGGGTTAAAGAATGACGTAGAGATTGAGAATGAATTCATATGTTCAAATCATTTAACTGTAATAATCAATAAACTTGGATTTAAATAAAAGGTCATATTGTGTTTTAAATTGCATGATTATTTTCCCAGCCTTAACAAGCAAGGCGGGGACCATTTTTCACTAGGCTGGAACCCGGCATCTCCGGTTTTCTTCCGCTCTTCCTTGAAGGGGGTATTTTTTTAATTGAGAGTTCAGTCTCTACTTTACTGGTGGGTCAATGAAAATCAAATACACTTGAGTATTATACATATACTATATAAAAGTTAGAAATACCAGGTCAGGCTCTTTCAGTAAAAGGTTCTGATCGATTTTCACTAAATAATTCGTCATTGTGGGCACGTGGACTTCTTAATGAGAATTTTTGTGATTTTGATGTGTTTCAGGACTGATGGTCTCATTGTATGTAGTTTCCATAATAGAACTATAACAATGGGACATGTGGTTTTCATTTACACCTGAACAATTAACACTAATCACTGAACATTGACATGTTTTTCTGTACATAAATGTATGATTAGGTTCCAATACTAAATTCGAGAGTCGTGTATCCGAAAACTTACTGAAAATTACCATATAAGTTATCTTTAGTTAACCCAGACTTTTGTATAAATCATTTTTGGGTTCATACCTGTGAACTATTTTCCTAAGCCAATATTTAAGTTTTGATGATAGGATTATTTACTAGACTACTTAGATCACATTGAATGGAGGTAATTTAGAAGGTAGAAAATAAAGACTGGTGAAAATAAAAATAAGACCAAAATCCTCCTTCGAAATATATTCAACTATTCCTAGTGAAAACAGCAACTTTAAATACAAAATTTTAATTTGACGACAGGCGAAGGCCAGATATTTTTCAGGTTGTAAATCTATAGACGTTGAGGGTAATAACGACTGACCGAATAATGCCCGTTCGTCAACTCATTCCTTGTAAATTATAATGACAAAAAAAGCAACGAGTGACAGTAGTGGGTGGTATTAGTGCAAATCCGAGCTTTTTTATTCAAAAAGTACGAATCTTGTAGGTTGTGATCCTGTTTAACGAGTTTCTCTCCAAGGATTCTCTTTCTACCCTCATTTATTGGGTTCGAGATTATAATCACTCTCAGGCATTTTTTGGTGTACATAGACGTACGTACGTACGCAGTTCACTGAAATGTGCGAGTGATTCGGCTCTCTCTTCTTGTTTTTGTAAATTATAAAAAACGAATGATACAATGTAACAATAACAAGTTGAAGCCCCAGGTTCTGGTAATTTAATACAGACTTGAGTGAAAAATAAAAATTTCTGTGTCTAGTAAATGCCTGGAGTCTGACTTAACTACGATTCCTATCGGCTTACAACAAACTTTAAATTACACAAAATGTTTTGATGCAAATGTGTAGCTCACAAGAGTTCGTATTTGGACTACGGTGTAAAAGAACGTTACCAGAAACTAATACTCTTTGAGCTTTTCCTATTCATAATGCACTTTCAAACAAAAGATTATCTTGTATGAGTACACGAGAAAATCATGCCTGTTAATTTTAAATCTTAGGCCCAGTTATGGTAAGGTCGAGTTTCTGTTCAGGTTTGTTTTGAGCATAAATGTGAAAATGTCATCGTCAGATCATTAGTATAGTATAAAAAATTGTTCCTAGTTTCCTAGTTACTGATACGTCAGCAGATTTTTAGGTCACATGGAAGTCTTGGAACGACCCCCACAAAGCCTCTACCTAGTCTGAATTTTCCCACGGGTTACGATTATTCTTCTACTTTTCCTAAAACTTAATTTTTGCAACACTCCCTTTAATTAATTTCATGGATTTGCCTTCCATAGCTGCACAACACCACATCCGGAATACACAAGTCTCATTCGCGTTGTTACATAAAAATTGTTTACGGCAGATTATCGAAGCCTAAAATCTGTTGTGGTTGTTTTTAGCACAAGATATGCCATGCAGTCGCAGGATGTTTAAAAATAATTCGTAATCACATTCCATTACAACTTGCACTCTTGATAAGATTTGCATTCTGTAAGATTCTGTACATTCTGCATGTCTAAGTTTTGCAACTCGCAACTGAACGCATGCCAACTTTGTATGGAAGAGATAATCTTCTTTATGCAATCTCAAATTGTCAATGGGTTATCTGAAAAATCTTAGGAAACAAACGATCAGATTTGCCACAAATTCCTTTCAATAAATTGACGCTTCATATGAGAAAATATTATTGATATTTAGTATAGAAATAAGGTCGGAGTTGACAAATAACACAATTTCACAACTTATTTGTGATATTATTCATAAAACCTTGATTTTGTGTGGGAATAACATTTATCGAATCAAATGCAAATAAAGTGTAGACGGGAAGAATTCCTGGTAAAGTACAAATAATATAAACCGATTTTTAATCCAACGTGTTGTGGTCGTTGCTGTTGAGTCTAATATAAATGATTTTATACTTGCGTTGTAATCATGACTTGCCAATAAACTACAGAGTTTAGACACAGGATGTACCATGTTATAAATTTACGTAATTTACTAGTCTGCGTAAACAATTATCAATTTTTGTGTGTGCCAAAGTGTAAGTAACTGATACGTTACTTGTTGTGTTAAGTTGAATTACAAATGCAGAGCGCGTTGTGAATACATGAATGTAACGGTGTATCGTGTAGTCTTTAGCATGCATAATATTTATTCACATGATACTATTTATATACAGAGTTGCAACCTGGATGCAAGTTCACGGTGCAAAAAAAATGTTTACCTTCCACTATCCCAACAGACCAGCAGTGATTGATTGAGTACTATGTAATCGATAGGTCCACAAACGTTACAGTACGCGGTGGATCAAAATTAAACGTGAGTACATGTTATTAGTAATTATTAGACAAATATTCTCTATTTGTTCACTATTCCAGGAACACAAGAATGTCTAGTCAAAATCGACGAAGGTAAAATCATGATTTAATTTAATCCGTTAATAAATTATGTCGCATCAGCCTTACAATTACTTGCAAAGGTGTATTAGTTTAAATAAGATCACAATATTTATCTACTTTTTACTCAGCCTGCCGTATGTGTAAAAATAAGATAAAATTTGAGGGTTTGTCAACTTCTATTATTTAGCATGGCAAGTAAAAGTTTGCTTCAGTATGAATTAAATCAAATGAGGAAATAGAGGAGATGTTCCTTATGCAATTCTTATTATTTAAAATTAGGGCCAACTCTCTACGAAGTTTCTTTCACAATGTACATGTATGTTGAAATCTCGAGCATGGTAGCTTTGGCTACTCGCAACGTAGTTGACGAGTTCATGGGGATTTTTGGTTAGTTCAAGTTCCAAGGTGAAAGTCAAAGTCAGAGTCAATGTGAAAATGAAATGGGATGGAACTGTAAGGATTTCCTTTTAGCTTTTCTCTACTCCTATTCCTATTGTCCCCATAGCTCCTTACACTGGTAAAAACAGGCGAAAATACTGTACGCATGTATTTGAAATGGGAATTGGAAACCGGAGCAGTGTTGGAAAACCATGTGGAGAAATAAAGACGTTAGTCGACCGACAAAACACTTATCCATTTATTATGTGAAAATGAAATCACAAGGATTTCTCTCAGCTTCTCTCTACTTCTACTACTTCACGCAGGCAGAAACATGATAAATCTGTACATTACCATGCATAGACTGTGAATTGCAAATTGATCTCATTGAGTGTGGGAAATCTGCGTTGTCAATTTTATACCTGAGAGAGATATAAGAACGGTAATTGAACTGTAACTCCTGTCCATTTACCAATCTTTTTGGACGTAATATTTGTCATTCAGTCTGCGTGCAAACTAGTAATGTTATGCGCAATTGTCATTGTGTCAAAACGTTGGATGTAATTTAATTCTCACGAGAAGACAAATCCACAGAGGATTCGTATTTCGTACATTTTTGTATATTTTGTCCACCTTAAGATTTTATTTCAAAACAATGTTGTGGTGTTACCATTTTGTACCAGGTGAAATAAATTTCCTTTGATGGCAAATATTGAACAGTCGATGCCCTAAACTGTGATATCATCTATTTCCCCCTACATTACTTACTAATTACAGAGTATTCAATGAATATTTTATGAAAATCTTCCAAAGTGTACTCAGCAAGCAAAAATAGTTTTGGTACTATACTACCGAGTGCTGATTTTCAGATTAAATGAAGAAGACACACGTCTAGACAGGCTATGTCATCTGCTCTCGCATTATGTATAAAATTGTACCGTGACGGCTTCAACATGAGCTACTACGAGTTGCATGCATGAGTGTTTATTATCAATATGTTTTGGTGGGCTAAGGTCAAATCAATTTCATTCAACAAAATTCTAAGTGCTCATAAAACTGGAAAATACCCGACGTAATAAGAATACGACAATATTTATCTGGGATGTAGGGGCGTGTGAGGAAAATATAGTGGGGAAAAATCTGTCTCTGTTTAATCCAATATTTACCACGGCAAGGCGACAAGCGCTGCACATTATATTCTACAACGGGATGACGTATTAGCTATGATTGTGATAAGATAAAATTGTACAGAAAAGGTGTAGAAATATAAGATTTTACTTTCTTTGGGAAATGAGGTCATTCCCAACTTTCTTTCATTTACTTGTGAATGGCAAAAGTTTCTAGTCTTGTGGACAATTGTATACAATTGTAAGATCAAAGGAACTGCGAGATCACACTCGACTGATCAATGTTGTGATGTCTCATTTCTTACATAGAACGCACACACTTCATACTTCGATTGACACTGAATCGTCTTGATTTCACCGGAAACCCTTTCTCCTTGCGTGACTTTCTCCTCAAAGAAGCAAAATATAAAGTCCTGAAATCCACCCCTTTGAAATCCATTTTGAAAATGTAATATGAAATCCATCTTTCAATGTTATAAGAAATGATGTTCATTATTATTCTAATTTCGAGCGAGAGTATGATCTCGATAGTATTACATATGTCTGCCAGGTGAAAGCAACCAAGGAGACCGCTAACTCAGGGGACTCGGCTGCAGAGACAGGTTTCATCGTATTCGATTTCGTTTAACATCACCAAAAATAATTCTCATTCAACCATATTTATTCCCAAGAATTCGTCGAAAAGGTTACAGTGAGAAACTACTGTACATGTTAAAGCACCATTAAACGGCTACTCCAACCTAAATTATAGATTTGTCCCTATAGTTGAAAAGTCGAATGATTTTTCTTCAGTATTTTGCGTGGGAAGTATTCAAACTACTATTTATTCCATTAAGGCTGGGTTTTGTACATGGGTCTGAAAACATGTCATCAGTTTTCTCGTATCTCCTCCCTCATTTTTCAACGGATTTTCAAAGTTGATACCTT
>JAQGCB010000248.1:0-26244 GCA_034698835.1 Protaphorura tricampata
AGCGATAAAAGATGAAAGTAAACACCCCAGTGCGCCACCCCCAGAGAAACCAAGTTTACTGAATCCAATGACAGATACAATACCACCTCCAAACGTAAACAAGGCACGAACTAGTAGGTCATCATTGTTGCCCTGAACATGTTAAATGACTAGTTAGCAAATAGCCTATTTGAATAATATTAATTCCATAAATTACAAACTCTTTGTCCGGGGTTAAATGCCAGCCCGAGAAAGCATCCCCAAATAATCCCGAATGCCAACCCAATGATGATTTGAAGTGGTCCTTGAAGAATAGAATATGCTAGACTTGAACTTGATAGTGCGAATCCTAAAGTCACACCGAATAACGAAATCGCGACAATGTTATCAAGACTTGCTGCTGCAATTATAATGGTTGGAATTCCCTTTTCAACGCCATATCCATGTTCCCGAAGTTCAAGGAGGCG
Source organism: Protaphorura tricampata (assembly GCA_034698835.1). Classification (NCBI taxonomy): domain Eukaryota; kingdom Metazoa; phylum Arthropoda; class Collembola; order Poduromorpha; family Onychiuridae; genus Protaphorura; species Protaphorura tricampata. Next base: position 447 of record JAQGCB010000248.1, read on the forward strand.
TGGAACGACGACTGCCGGTGAAACAGGAGCCAGTACAAAGCTTGAATTGATTAACGTTATCTCGCATTAAGATGAGCAATAATTTCTTTGTTTCAATCTCAATTGAAAGGTTACCCCAAAAGAAATCCCCACGCCCATGGGAAATCCAAAATTAGATTTGCTGCAATCGCAATGCCAGTCGCCTCTAAAATAGTAGGACAAAATGCCAGTCGTAAAATAATCGACTTCAGTCTTATTAAAACGTCCAAATCTAGGTTGAGACCTGCTCTTGTCAAAATGACGGCCAAAGCAGTTTGTCTGAAAATTAATTAAATTGTTTAGAGGAACCCTGCTATACTGTCGTCAAACTCTGATGAATTTTACCTAATCGGAGCAGACCAGTCAGGATTTAAATGTTTTCCAAAATCCAGATATGGAACATTTCGAATGATTAATCCTAAACCCAACATTCCCATCATGGGTGGAAGTCCAAGCAATTCTACCCCAAATCCTAAAAGTCGTCCACCACAACCCAAAATGACGACAACAAAAACAGTCCCGCCTGGTAAATTGTCAGATCCAACTAGTACGTAAATACTCAGCCATATCCACAGCGGTAGTAGAACAAACAAAAGTGCGTTGTAAATGTAAGAATGCAATTTGAAATTTGAAATCCATTTGTTAAATTTTTTCCTTCTGGTTAATTCTTCATCACCGACATTATTTGTTTTTGTAATTGTAATTGGCTGATGCTCAGATTGATAAGAGTGTGAAGGTTCCAACGATTCATCCACACCCGTTTCGACATTTTCCATTCCAATATTCGTAATTCCATTTCCACTTTCACTTATATCTTCTGGAGCTGGGAACCTATACATTGCAATCAAGTCAAGAATTATGACTGAATCGAATTTAAGTTTCAGGCTCAGCCCGAATACATACTATATATTTCCTTACCCATTATTTTCTAGCTCAGCATTATTTTTGTTTACGAGTGTTTCACCCATACTGGAGTAGTTTCTTGCACTATGTAAATCAATTTGAGCCATTTACTTGATCGATTATTAATGAACCTCTATTACCTTTCTGTCAAACTTAAAATTTCGGTCAGTATTTGAACCGTTTGGGAATACTAATAGATTTAGTCGAGAGAATTATGTGAACTGGATGTTACAAATTACAGCTACAGAAGAGAAGTCTGGTTTAATTTGGAACAACAATGGACTCTGATATTATCCAGAAGTTGACAAATTGATAACAACCTAGTGAGATAATGATTGCCGCTTAAATCTGCCGATAACACGCAATGCTTACTGTGGATTTAGGACTGTTGTTCGTTTTGTATTGCCTTTTAATAGTTCACTGCTACTTTGAAATGAGTCAGCTCAGTATTTGAGGACAACACAATGGTGCTATTTAAATCCTCGACGAGGTGCAACACAAATCCATTTGTATTTAAATTGAAACATTGTGTGGTCGGTGGATTATATTTAGAATGTAACTTTTTGTAAGGCATAAATTCCGTATTTATGTATTCCGTTATTATGGACCCTGAGTGTTACTAAAAGCAATATTCGTATCATTGATATTTGGAGTACTATTATTCAAATACTTTTACGCTGCAAATTTTATAAACCGGGTAACTGAACCCTTGAAAAATATCAGTATATTTAAAAAAATTCGGTCGGTTTGGATGCAGACATGACGAAACGTTCTGAAATCCAAGCTTTACTACCCATACATGCATAAGTAATGAGACTCCCTTTGAAATTCACCATGTCAAAATCATTATAAATGTGTAATTTGTTTTCATAGCCCAAAATATTATTTGACATGCAGGGAAATTCCCACACTGGCCACTGTGTGGAAGTCATGTAGAGGACGTTGACTCATTGGCATTTACAAGATTTTTGCATTTTTGCATTTTGATTTGATTTGATTTGATTTGAAGAGAGGCACTTTCATTGTTTGTCCTTGCTTCAGAATTATTTGACCCAAACTTTAAACGTTACACCCATTAAACTCGAAACAAATCGTTCTGACATTGTAACAGTGATACAATTTTTAATCATGTCGTTTAATGTTCTTTCAACAAAAGAAATTCTTGTAAAGTAAAATTTAAACAGTAATTAAAATCTCGCGCGTGCGTAATAACAGTAATTTAAATAACTTGAACATTTGGATAAAACATAACATATTGTTGTAACTCATTCCTCTTAAGGTACGCAGTATATGGAGCTTATAATAATAATACGCGGCGCAATATTTCTGAAGTCATTAATATTAATAAGGCACATTGTTTTCAATACTTTTTCTTCTTCTTCGAATTGTGTTCTCTCAACAATCCGCTTCATTAACTAGTGTTTGAGTATCTTTTCCGCTGTCCTCAGCGTTTGGATCAAATTGTCGTATTTGAATTTGTGGTGAAGAACGCTGGAGTATGGTTGTGGGCAGTACAGCAACATTACTACTTTGGCTTAAACTTGTCGTAGGTCCTCCGCTGCCGTCTGGCCCTCCACCAGCTTCGAACATTGGATTCGAAAAGTCACGTTGGGATTTTAAGTCAATCTTTGTATCAGGTGGGGGTGGTTGAGTGGCGTCCTACAGAAAAATAGAAGAATACTGTACTGCCGGAAATCATACGTAAATTCCCTAAGAGAAGTCCAATCAATCCTAACTTACATTGAAAGTAACATTAGATCCTTGTCTAAATGAAACGGCTGGACTGAGACCAACAGTCTTTCCAGCAAAATTGAAATCTCTCTTCTTTAAAAATATATAGAAAGCAGCGCCTCCAAGGGAAAGGAGTAAAATTAAGACTACTGGAACAACATAGGCCGCTGTGGACACACTCTCCGGCTCAATCCTTCTCCTTTGTACATGTTGAGTACAAGTTTGACCAGAAAAATCTTCTTGACACAGGCATTCTAGCCCATCAGAACCGACCTTACAAATTCCACCATTCTCACAGTGACACGTCAGTGGTGAAGGTTTTTCCTGCTCAAAGGCTGTAAAGATTTATACAAAAAAATCGTTAATAAATAAACTATAAGATTAGACTTCTAATAGTGTGAGGATTTTTATGATTTTACCGGCATCACAAGTTGAATTTGAGCCTTGTCTAAAGATTGTATTCTCAGGACAAGCACAGCGATACCCATTCGGGATGAGCAAGCATAAATGTGAGCAATGATTTTTCTTGCAAGGATTTACAACACTTGTATTGTACCTCAGTGGGTGGAACACTAAAAGAAAATTTAAACGTTTAAAATGTTGAATTTTGATAAGCACATTATAATTGTCTTTACCTTTGACGCTTGTTGGATTAGCAAGGTCTCTCTCAATATTAACACTAACTCCTCTCCCGAATTTGTCAAAACGAGTCAAATCTCCAGAATCTCGATTGATGTAATAGATGCTTGACTCAAATACGTCCAAAGATATTGGATGTCTTAATGTTTCTTCTTGTAGGACTGTTATTCTGTCAGATCCCTTCCAGGAGATTGACTCAATTTTATTCAATTTTGTATCCACAAAATAGATTCGATTGTTGTTATTGTAGTCTATTGTTAAGCCCGTAGGATAGCGAATATTGTCCGTCACAAGTGTGTACCGTTTGCTACCATCCATCCAACTGGCTTCAATCTTTGGCATGGATCCTCCGTCACTCCAAACAGCGACCCCTCGTGCAGCGTCCAAAGCCAAACTAGTTGGCATTTCTAAACTGGATGAAATGATGCTACGCCTGTACCTTCCATCAGCTCTGCTCACACTGATTTTCCCCTTTGGCTTTGACCCACTCCTATCAATCTCAGTAAAATATAAATTGGACCCAACCCAGTCAAAAGCCAAACTCGTCAATTTCCCACTAGATTTCAATTCCAAATCTTGTCCGTAACCAATATGACTTCCTCTATAGCCTGGAATTAAACTCCTCTTGATTGTTTTTTCATACGAGTCCGCATAGTAGATGATTTTGTTGAAAATATCATAGTCAATGGACTCTATCCTGGCTTCATTCTTAATCAAATCCATTGATTTCTTTGCACCGACAGCCCGAATCTCTGGCCCATTGGACACGAACAGTAGTAAACTATTTATATCGAGAACTTTGCAAGCACCAAATTCCGCCGTTGTGTGGAACCCTTCATGACAGGAGCAATTGAATGAGCCTTTGACATTTGTGCAAATGTGTGAGCAATTGTGTTGTGAAAGACATTCATTGAAATCTTCGCATTCTTTTGGATTCGTACGACTGCTAATGTATCCCGGATTGCAGGAACAAATGTAGCCTGATGTTGTCAAATTTGTGCAGCGTCCAGCGCATCCACCATTATGATCAATCGCATTGCAGTGAAGTTTTTCATGACATCCAATTTCATCACTCTGATCCCCGCAAAAAATTAATCAAAAAAATGATTAATTACAAATGCTTGCATTTTTATATGCAAAACTGTACGTATATACGTGTAGATTCCAGCGTGTCGTAGTTAGTTATAAGTTAGTCAAAATAGAAGTACCTGGTCCCCGCAATCGTCCGCCAAATTGCATACTTTTGACTTGTCGACGCATTTTTTATTTGCGCAGCGGTATTCCCTTGTGATGGAGCAAGATCGATGTTTAGGAACACAGATTGTCATGTTATTTTCATCTGATCCATCACCGCAATTATCGCGTCCATCGCATAGTTGATATCTAGGAATACACTTGTTATTGTGACACTGGAACCGATGGACTTTGTCGCACGTAAAGTCCCGACAAATTGAGTCTTTTTCGTCTGAGCCATCGAGGCAATCTAAATTTAAAAAATTCATTGATAAGTGATATTTACGTGTAAACTCTTAGAGCTTGATATGGAGGATTTAGAACTAACCGTCCGTGCCATCACAAAGGTCAGCATGACTAACACAAATGTGATTATCACATTCAAATTTCTCTTTTGGACAATATTTTCCATCCGGATAGCGGGGTGCGCAGTTCATTTCATCAGACAAATCATGGCTGCAAATAAAATAAGGTATAATAGTTTTAATTTTGATCCAATTAATAAAATATTTCTTATTCCTTACCAATCGCGGTCTCCATCACATTTGAAGTGAGCAGCGATACAATGACCCGAAGTACATTGGAACGTTCCATTCTTGCAAACATGGTTCTGTATATGATACACACTCTTAGCAATCTCTCAACAATGCAATGGTTCATTAATTCTTTTCTAGGACTTACCGTGCATTCCAATTCGTCTGTAGCATCACCGCAATCGTCATCATGGTCGCCTAACCGGAGAGAATAGCGTAATTATAATACCGAAATGAATTAGGACATAATTAGAGTAACTTTTCACGTACATCTCCATCGTTTTGGCAAACATTTTCCATTTCCACATCTGAACTCTGATTCTGAGCAATCTCTGTAGGAATGGCAAACGTCTGGATTTTCGTCGCTGGCATCTCCGCAATCTGAAAAATTGAATTCCAATTCATGTTTTAAATAGAATAAGATATAATAAACAGATTAGATAAGGTAGGTAGTTAAATCATAATTACCGTTTTCAAAATCACACAGCCATCGCTTTGGAACGCATCTGCCATTCTTACAATTGAATTCTCGTTCGTGATCACATTTGGCACAATTCTCTTGCCGTTCATCCCCGCCGTCTCGACAATCTTTTTTTAAAGATTAAAGTAATTGATAATTTATGATTAATACATTTGTTTAGCACATGTTTTTAAGATGGTACAAGTGCTCTGCGGCAAAGACGTTCAACTTACCTGGTTTGCCATCACAAAACAGCCAGTCTGGGATACATCTGTAGTAACCAGCAGTTGGCCCAATTATAGGACAACGCCTCCAACCTTGTGTACAGTTTCGATTGAGACAAATCAATGCCGGTTCGTCGCTGTCATCTCCACAATCTAAAAAATTGAATTCCAATTCATGTTTTAAATAAAATAAGATAGAATAAAGAGATTAGACGATTGAAATATGCAGGTTGGGATAATACTAGGTAGTTAAATCATAATTACCGTTGTCGAAGTCGCAATACCACAGTTTTTGAATGCAACGTCCATTTTTGCAACTGAATTCAGTCTCTGGGTCGCAAGTTCGGTTATGGCATATTGATTTGTCTTCGTCGGATCCATCGGTGCAGTCAGCATCGCCATCACATTTCCAAGCTAAAATTGAATCCACATGATGAGATACTCTCTTTTCAATCAATCTAGAACCATTTATTCCTTACCGTTAAGTATACATTTCCCGTTCCTTGCACATTTAAATTCGTTCTCCCCACAATCTGCGTCGCAATTGGCCTCGTCGGACAGGTCACCACAATCTTGAATTGCAACAATCAAACGATATTAATGAGTCTACTACAAAAAATAAGAAGTTTGACATGAACCTACCATCTGTCCCATCACAAATGGCTGTTGGACTGGTACAATTTTTATTTTGACATTGGAATTGACCCGTCTTGCATTTCCTCTCGGGACAATTTACTTCGTCTGATCCATCAACGCAGTCCGACTCACCGTCACAACGCCAATACTACACAATAAAGTTGCATGATTAAACTATTTCAATATTTTAGGAGATGTTTTCAGCTGTATGCTGTATTACCTTCGGGATACACTTTTCATCTCCTGCCCCACACCGATGTTGTCGACTAGTACAGTTGGCTATACATGTTCGATTATTTTTCAACAAAAATTGATTTGGACATTGACAAGTGTAGTTGAGAACCCCGTCCGCATTTGTACTTAAGAGACACAAATGTGAGCATCCACCATTATTGGTTCCGCAAGGATTTGGAGTTGCTATTTGACGAAGTGGATGAACGACATGTAAATCGTATGGGCGATGAGTTGTATTCCTCACAATCGTCCAATCACTCCCGTTGAATTTATTGGAGGATAATATAGCCTTCAAGTTCCAATCCGTATAGAATAATCTATCTTCAAACAGTGATAATGCAAAGACGTGTGGGGCTCTGGCTCCCTTAATGACAGTGTGTCGATTTGTCCCATCAAAGTTGACAAAGTCAATATAGTCCAAATGAGCATCGGCAAAATATAATCTTTCATTCAAGTAATCGATTGTGAGGGCATTCGGCCAAGCAATTTCTTTTTCCCAATTCAAAAGTCGAGTAAAATTTGATCCGTCCATGTTGATTTTTCCAATGTAGGCTTGGAGGTGCCATGATGTGAAGAACATGAGGGCTTTTGGTGGGTAAACAACAATGGCACGGGGATCAGGGATTGGTGACAAAAGTGTACGACGGGATGTTCCATTCAATTCAGACACCTCAAGGGATTTCGAGTGCCTATCGAGCCAGTACAATTTTCTTCCAACCCAGTCAATGCTAATCCCTTCCAATCCATGACTTTCATGTTTTATGACAGGAACCGGTTCTTTGTCTCCATCCTTTGACTTGTATATAGTTTTCCCAGTCACATCAGCAAAATAAATTGATCCTTCTGTCAAGTCAAAGTCTAGAGCAACTGCATTCCGCAAGTCTTGATGAATAACATGATAGCTAGTTCCATCCAAACTCATATTTCTCACGTAGTATTTGTTGGTAAAGATCAAGTATGGATCCACACTGTCCAATCGTTTACACCGATTTCCAATCTTTTCATAAAACTGTTCGTTACATTTGCAATAGTAAGAGCCTGGGACGTTGAAACACGTTTGTGAGCACACTTCCGGAGTCTCAACGCATTCATTAATGTCTTCACAAGCCTTTTTGTCTGGCAGGAGTCTGCAAAAACAAATGGAAACACGATTACGCTACTGATCTACGAGAAATGCTTGTCGGGTTTTACCTGTAGCCTGGATTACATTCACAACGGAAGGAAATCGGAGTGTCAACACAAATATGTCCACATTGATTGATTTCAACACTAGCACATTCATCAACGTTGCAATGCAAGGGTTCGTCAGAATCATCGGCGCATTCAGAAACTTTGTTGCAAACGAGTTTCTCATCTATACATTTGTTATCCGATGTACATTTGAATTGTCCAACCGGACATTTTGTTGTGTTCTTGGCTGTAATTCGTATAAAATACATAATATTAGGATTATACATAGATTTGGATGATGCTATCGTCTTTTTATTGTATCATTATATGACCGACTAACCTGGACACCCGACCTCGTCGCTGAAAAAAACAATAAATACAACACTTTTATAACATTTTGATTCTGAAAAGTTACTTTAAATGAAAAATATCTTACGAATAATCACCGCAGTCGTCCTCACCGTCGCATTTGAACTAGAAAATTAATATAATACTCATTAAGGTGTCAATTCTGATAGACTTTTTACGATTTATTATCTCAGGCTTACCGTTCGACGAATACACTTGAAATTATTACAACTAAATTCATTTGGATTGCAAGTTGGATATGAATTGCCACAGAACTTGCCTTCGTCGGATCCATCTCCGCAATCTGAAAAATGAACAAAACAACATGGAAAAATGAACAAAACAACATGGAAAAATGAACAAAACGAAACTCGGTTAAAATCCGTTCAACATTGATTTGAGTAAAATCACAAAGTTACCGTTATCGTGATCACATTTCCAAACGGCGTTAATACACCGCCCATTATTGCATCGGAACTGATCTTCTTGACAAGGTTCTTGGGGTGGACAGTTATTTATGGTTGAATTCTCGTCTGAAGTTCAAAGTTCATTTATTAAAAAATCACGATCTTGATTTGGTAATATTCTCTAAAATAATAAGCAATCAGTCTGTAATTTACCTGATCCATCAACGCAGTCTGGATCACCTATAAACATATGTTTTAATACACGTTATTAACTCGGTGCTACAATTGATGTACCGTTACGATTAAAAATAATATCTTACCATCACAGACCCATTTTCGAGCTAAGGGATGAAAGAAAATATACACATTATTAGAATCGGTTCAAATTATCGATATAATAGGGACTTACGAATGCAAACCGATCTTGACCACGCTTTATTCTCAGGGCAAAAGAACTCCGTTGCATTATCACACCTTCGATTAGAACCTAAGGGAAAGATTACAACAAATTCATTTAAACTCATCCTGTTTTCTTATATAATAATTTGGCGACTTACAAGAGTGAACTATTTCATCCTCATCGCTGTTATCAGTGCAGTCGTTGTCCTGCAAGTAAAGATATCGTCGACCATCGTGAATAAAAGTTGATAAACTCCACCGTGTATCTTACTTAATTCTGACTTACCCCGTCACAAATATATGGCCGTGGAATACAATTTCCATTTTTACAAGTGAATAGGTCTCCGAAACAAGTTTTTCCTTCGGATTTGCAATAATCTGCTGGCTCATCACTTTAATTTCCGCGGCAAAATAATAAAAGAGAAAAATAAATGAGTTTGTGTATTATAAATTTTAGATTTTAAAGTGTAAAAGTTGATAGTAACTGTAGTCCAGTTCAGTGTTGTTTATTTGATAGTACTCTAACTCTAGTTGTTTCTTGGAATTGGAACTTGTATACGTTTAGATAAAAAATATTCTTACGCGCTATCTCCGCAATCTGAAAAAATAGAAACAATAAAATAGAAGTTAAACAAATTCGATTTAAATCAAACCCATGACTGACAAACTATAAACTAGAGCAAGGTAGGGACGGGAAACAGTGCTATTATCCGTTGTTTGTAGTATTGGGCATTAGAAAGGCATGTTGAAAAGTGGACAATCAAAGTATTTTACAATTGTAATTGTGGAAATTGCAACAATCAAAAGAGATTTACAAAATAAAAAGCAAACAGGTTAGATTCAATTAAAGCATAAGTCGATAAAACAAAATTAATGGTCCATTTGTACTCACCATCGTCTCCGTCACAGTGCCTATTAAGAACGAACATGAAATAAAAGCATATATTATTTGACTACCTTAAGAGTTCGTGAATGTAAATATTATGATCACTTACCATGTCGCAGGAATACATCGATGATTTGGGCAACGGAAACTATTGGCCGGACATTGTCTCTTCATGCAGTGCAATGGATTTTCATCGGAATTATCGCCACAGTCGTTATCGCCTGCAATTAATGCACGTTATTAAATCACAAGCCACGATTATACGATTATACGATTATAAATAAACGTACCATCACATAACCAAAACGGTTCTACGCAGATATTTGTCGATTCACATTTAAGATGGCTAGAAGGACATGTGAAGTTTGAAGAATTACAATTGACAGATGATTCATCCGAGGTTTTGTTATCCTTGCAATTGTTAACCTGGAAGGCATAATAGGACAATAGAATAAAGCTGTATATTCGGATGAAAATGATATAACGTGTGCATACCCCATCACAAACTTGTGCCTGTGGAATACACCGATGGTTTGAGCAAGTAAATTCTCCTTCAGCACATTTCGGATAATCACACCCTTCCTCGTCACTAAAACAGCAATATAAAACAATATCAAAATAGTTCAAATTTTGATCCTCAGAAATAATAGTGACTTTGCGTTTGGATTAACTTAAAAGTTACAAACCTTGAATCGCCACTAATTTGTTAAATTAGTGTTACTAATCTCATTTATACAATATGGAAAGTACGAGTTAAATTCTGATTCTATCCTCCACCAAAAACGAAACATGAAGAATGATCACAAATTCTTGGTGAATTTGTCAAAGAATTTTTAAAACTCTACAAAATATCTACCTTATGCATTGGGATTGGGAAAGATGAGAAGTAATAATTATTTCATCGACAGCGCTAAATTCATTTCATTCATTTCGTAATATTCAAAGTCATGTGTGTTAGAGACAAGGGATTTTCCCGTTAAAGGTAGTAATGTTATTATTGTGGGAAGAATTAAAACCTAAAGATTGAATTGAAAAGTAAAAGATTTAAGTGACATTTCTTTGTACTTGACAAATCAGTCGCAATTTGGGGAGTGTAGTTCGCGTGGCCATTATGGACCAGACTCTCTCTCCAAATTTTCTCCAAAAAGCCAAGCAAATCGAAATGGGTTAGAGAAAATAGAAATTACATTGACTTTAAGGTACATAATTATTAAACTCCACTCATTAGTAAATCGACTTTGGTCATTCTTTGGTCATTATAGAATTTGAACAAAAAATCCAAGGAAAAACACACTTTTCCTTTGTGTTTGGATTAGTTGGCTCTTTTTTCTGCCAAACACAAAAACATTTCCAAGAAAAAAGCCATTTCCTTTTGTTGTAGAGATTTTGAGATATTTTTTTGCCATTGTATTTTTCTCATCCAAATTAATAATTGATTTCTTGGAAACAGTGGGGGTTGGACGTGACCGAACGGCTCTAGACCCGGCAGTCCTACCCCTAAATCAAAATTTTGGGCTGAAGAGGAGGAGTTTTTGAGAATGCTCTGACCAATGGGAAGACTTGCAATGGTCATTCACCCATACCGAGGTACGTTGAACCCTGTCTCTTTGTTTTTCTCCACTCTACCTCCGTCTCACTCTTCTCGCAAACTTTGGCAAGACAAGTTCAAACACAAAATCAGTCCACCCAACCAACGCTATCATTCATTATTGTTAAAACACAACAGTTTTTATAAAAACTATTCTTATTTGTTGTTACTGGTGTTTTGTTAAAGTTTATAAAGTATATTTTTCTATTTTTGTGATGGACGACAGTCCTAGCGACTCTGAAGTCTTCCAGGAGTCTACAGTTAAGAAAAGAATTTTGAGGAAGAGAAAAAAGCCTGTAAATTATACCGAAAACTCTTCTCAGTCTGAAGAATTAAGTCAGGCCGGTGCTGGAGGAAATGAGGGTGCTCATGTGGATTCTTCAAACGTTACAGCAATCCGACCAAACATCGACGTGAGGCTAATTTTTTTGTACTTAATTTTATGAATAGATCCACAAGGAAAGGTCAGTGTCTGGTCAAGTGCCGTGAGAACAACTGCCTTGATTCAAATAATTCATTTGGCGATGAATTGTTTTAGGGTCGTGTAGGGCCAAGAAGGAGAAGACCAAGGGATGACGTACAACTCAGAGCTCTTGGACAACGAGCTGACGCTCTATTTGATGAACTTATGGGTAGTGAAAACGAGGGTCCCACTCAACCGTCCGACGCTATTAATTCAACGTCAGTGCGAACGCCAAAAGAGACGCCTCACCCCGAAATCATCAATGTATCCGATGGAACCACCGTGGAACAAGTTCCTTCTTGTAGTTCCAAGCAAGTTAGAATTTCAACGGGTTCACAGGAAATCGTTTTTAACGTCAAGGGGGATATTAAAATAAAAGACATCAAATTATTGACGACGAGTGATACTCAAGAGTTTGAAGAAACGTTCCAGACTGACGCGGTAATACTCTATGTTTTGCTTTCATTTAACTGTACGGAATAAATTAGAAAAAATAGACAGAGTCTGGTCAAAATGCCGTGAGAACTACTGTCGTTTTATTCTGTAATGTTTGGACCTACTTTGAAATTTAATAGTTTCTGATAGGCATATTTTTTTTAAAATATTTTCAGGTATCGGTCCAACAAACTACACTCATCAATGGAAGGTACTGGTTGAACATAGATGCCATTCAACAAATTCCTGGAGTGAGTCCTCCCTTTATCGAAAAACTGGAGCCGGGACAGAAACCTCATGCTTTGACTGAGTACTTTTACAATATTCCGGTACATTTGATTTTTTTCTATTATTTCTATTATTTCTATTATTGATATACGATGAGAACCGGAGTTGGGACTCTGTTTAAATTTGAGTATGTAGAATGATTTGGTGTAGTAGTCCACACGACTCGTATGAGATCTGGCTATCCAAACATTTTTTTTTCTTCAAGTGTATGGAGGGGGTGGGTAGCGTGGTGACATTGCCGGGTCTATTAAAGCCGCAAAGGTCAAATGTCACCACGTCAATATGAAATTGGACAATTAGAATTAACGTTCTCATTTTTTTACATTTGATAGGTATTTATACCACAGAGCCTGAGAGATCATATGTGGCGACTCCCGGCAGGAATTCACCTTCCAACAATATTTAAGGCCATCAAAGACAAACTGATTACACAGGGTTGGAATGGAGAAGACTGTGCGATGGAAAAATCTATTTATTTTAAACAAGAGATGGAGCATTGGAAGACCCATTTCCAAACAGCACCCAAGACGCAAAGACTTCATCCCATCCTTATTAAAAAAGACCCACCCACTTACGCACCTTTCTACAATTTGAAACTTACAGAAAAAGGATTAACTTTCGGTCCCGTCCGTAAAACTATAAATAATAATGACTACACAAATGCAGGTTCTGCTGGGCTTTGGGAATGGTTGATCAGACCACCCTCTGTAAACAATGCTTCTTCACCATATTTAAAGTAAGAATTTCATGACATCGGTCGACTAATTATGAGAACGGATGGATATTTACTTTATTAATCGGTTTATTAATACATCAGCTGGACTCCCAAGCCGAAATACCGAAAAATAATTATCGACCACGGGTTAACGCTCCCAATTCAAGGGCTGTGGCCAATGCGAGGAACAAGGAGACTATGGCAAAGAAATCAAAGAAGAGAGAGGAAGAGGGGGCGGGAGTTCTTACGGCCATTGACCAGACTACGCCCTCTTCTGGAAGGTTTAGTGAATACTGGGTACCAAAGCAATACTACAAACCTTTGGATTGGACCCCCCCACTTCTACATAGTGATATGGCAGCAATCTTTTGGAAAATCAAAGAAACGATTGGCTACGAAGGACCCTTGGACGAAATGGAAGAGTCACAAGCGTACCAAGATGAAATGATGAGATGGGAGACGTTTGGTAAATCGACAGAAGGGGAGGAGAGGTTTTTCCCCATCAATATTCAAGTTCAAGGAGAAAAGAATGGAGTGAAATATAGGCTTCAGTACCGCAACGGTACTCTAAGGTACGAATCAGAATCGGAGCCGTTAATTGCTGAAATCCGTGGATCAAAGTGTGCCGACCTCAATTGTTGGCGTGCTTCGAGTAGATCCATCAGGTGTCGTAAACATACAGCGAGAAAATACTTCATTGCATTGATAAGAGATGCTGGCAATGAGAATGAGGATGTATTTTATACACTTGAGTTAGACCTTCAAGAAATTCCCCAAAGGAATCCTTCCCTCCACGATGTTATGACCTCATCCAAATTCGAAGAAATGTGCTCGCGCCGGTTCACGGAATATGAAAAAGAGCGAAATGATGATAAAGACGAGAGTGGGGTTGGGAAAAAACCAAAATGGGTCGCAGTTTTCCATTTCATTTTGAAAGAACGGGAATGTCAGAACCACAAGAGAGTGATCCAAACTCTGTCGGTAAGATTAATGGGATTTTTTTCTATTTCAAGTACATGTCCTCATCTGAGGGATTGAATCGGTGATGCCTGATCCAGAAATGGTCGTTAGGACAATCACTTTTCAATCAATTGAAATATGTCTCATTGTTTCTTTTTCTAGATGGCAATAGCCTTCTTCCAAATTTTGAGAAATCAGAAAATTGTGGAGGATGGATTGGATGTGAAAACATGCCGTTTTCTTAAGACTGAGCAGAAAATGACCAGCATGAGCTGGGAAGTTTTGCCTCAAATTATGGGAATCTTTGGAGTGAATGTGAGAGTTGGTGGACCGTCCACCCTTCCTTTGACGACGGAAAGTCCATTCTGTCATGATGTTGAACAAAAATTGCCGTTAGTCTATATGTCCTTTAAGATAGAAGGATCCATCTACGATGGACTGAATTCTGTTGGGAGCAATGGAGAACTCAATTACCAAAGTCGATATCACGGAACTGTAGTGAATAATGTACTTGAATACCAGTAAGTCATAAGTCTATCAATCTTATAATTGTATATAATTTTTCTTAAATGACTTGAGTGGACTATGCGAAGCCAATTTATGGTGTTGTGGTATAGCCTGGTCTAATTAAAATTAGCCGTAAGGTCTACTACCACAACAACAACACCATCTCCGACTAGAAACTACAAATATTTATTTTTGTACATTCCAGCACAAGTCTAGCGAGAGGAATCGTGAATCCGTCTCTACATTTGAAGTCTATAGCTCAATATCAGATGCCATTGAAGGATTTGGAGGATTATGGAAAAGAGACTATCAAGCCCTTTGAAACGAAAAGGAAATCAGATCAGAGGAAGACATTACAACAAATCGTGGGAGAAGACGCACAGAGAGCGGAGTGTCTGGCTACGATGTCAACAGTGTTGTGTCAGATGCTGGGTCAGTCGATTGGTGGGTTTCCCATAAAAACTGTTGAGTTTAAATTACCCTGCATTCTCAATGAATGCAGAAAGGGGGATCGACATATTATGTCGACTTTGTTTGAGTTCAAGAGTGGGAATCAGTTGATTATTGAGGTTGACCTTGGAAAGGAATTTTTAAAAGTGAAAGACACAGTTTTCATCGACATGTTAGAGAGTATTTAGGCTACTTTTTTTCTTGACCTTACGACTTCATGTGATGAGGCAATTGACCGTCCATTTGAGTAATTGACAATATATGCTTACATTGACAAAATAAACTATACATTTGTTATTGATTTTGGGGTGTGTTAGTTCGTTGAAAGTGTGTAACTAGTATAATAGTTTAATGCACGGATTTTATAGATTAATTTAATAATTACGAACCTCGAGTCTCCGCAATCTTCAGAATCAACATGGTGATGCATCATTTTGAATCAATTTTTGAATTTGCCATCAATTTTGTTAGGTTTTTTGTTAGGATTTTTGAACATTTTGTTTGATGATGATGTGTTTGATGAGATGATGGTGGTAGCGGGTGAGGAATGAAAAAATGAACAAAACAAAACAATCAAGATGCATTCATCATGTTCACAAAATATAGCAGCAATAAGATACAAATTAAACAGGGTCAATTTACAATAAAACAACTATTAGTAAAAGTTGTTCCAAGATTTATGAGTTTTATTAAATCAAAAACTTACCGTTTTCGTGATCACACCTCCAAGAATCTATACATAAAACGAAAATTAATAATGAAACCCGGAAAATGAAAGTTTTATGATTTTATTTTATCTTACTAAATATACAGCGCCCATTGTTGCACCGATATTCATTTGTCCCACATGTATGATACGCTAAAGAAAAAAAATAAACACTCATTAATGTTCAGAAAATATTAACTAACTGTACACTTTCATTTCTCCACTTACAGCAAAAGTTGACGGCCTCATCACTTTGATCCCCGCCGGAAAAAAATAATAAAAAATAAAATAAAATAAATTCTATTTGTTATAAATGTTTACGTAGATTTTAACGTGTAATAGTTCAAAATTACTAACGTGTTATCGCCACAATCTAATTTTGCGGTGATGCAAATGGACAAATCAACATGAAAAAATGAAAACAAAACAATTAAGATCCATTCAGCATGTTCACAAAATAGCAGCAATAACGTAAAAATTGAACATGGTCAATTTAATTAAAACATTCATTAATAAACCAAAATTATAGTAAGGACTAACCGTCGTCTCCGTCACAGCTCCACAATCGTGAAATGCATTTTCCATTTCCACAAGCAAATTTGTTTGAAGTGTCACATGAGGTGGAATTTTTGCTAACGCACATTTTTCCATCATTGACGAGCTTACTGGTCTCATTGCATTTGCATTCAGCCTATGAATCATTAAAATTAAGAGTGTACTTAACAAGTTAAAGAAATCTGGCCATTAAATATCCGAATATGGCACTATACCGTTTGATTAAAGCTGGGATGACAACTTCCTCCCTCGCACCCACCATTGTTCACGTTACAAACGTTCAAAACACACTTCTGACGATCCTTGCTAAATATTTGAATATCCCGAGGACTCTCATCCAATCTCTTGACAATTTCAATCATATTTCCTCCAGTATATTTGTCAGCCCTGTAAACTCCTTTCAGTTGTAAGTCTGTCCAGAATATATAGTCCTTGAATACAACAATTGCAAAGGGATAGATGGTGGCCGTCACAAGGGTTTCACGACCCGAACCATCCAAATTACTTCTCTCGATTCTCTCACGAACAGCGTCTGTCCAGTACAATTTGTCTTCATCGTAATCAATTGCAAGGCCAGAAGGTTGTGTAATATCACTCTTAATAATGGCTTCCTTGAATGTCCCTGCCATTGTTGATCTAATGATTCGACCTGAAGTCCCAAATAGTCCCCAATCCGTAAAGTAAAGTGATCCATTGCACGGATGTAAAACGATTGCTCGTGGCCGATCTACATGGGCAATCATTACAATTTGACTCGAATCCAAATTCATTGAGTAAATTGAAGAATTTGCACTGTCTGTCCAATAAATCTTATTGTGAATCCAATCATAAGCAATTCCTTCTGGATTAATGGTACGGTTCAGAACAATGTTCAAACTATTTCTATTCACTCTTGATTTGGATGCTTCAATGGTGTCAAACCATCCAATCATAGGATCTGGTCTTATCTGAGTAAATATAATTTTCTTTTCTTCCCAATCAAAATCCAATCCAACCACATTTGTCAAATTACTAATAGTTCTGAATGGGACTTGATTATTTTTGGGGTCAATGTGTGCAGATCTGATTTCTGATCTTGTCGCAAATATTATATACTCATCCAATTCCACACATCGATTATTTACTAATTGTCCGCTGGCACAGTCACATTTAAAACTTGTTTCCGACAATGGTAGGGGGTAGCAGAGTTGTTCACAGAAGGCCATTTTACAAGGTGAATTTAAAATTTCAGGTTGCAAGTTGATATCAAAATATTTGACAGCTCGCAAGTTCGGAAGATTTGACCGAACTAAAGTTGCAGGCGATGAAGTAGTATTTCCGCCAGGTGAGTCTGGTACTTTGGAAGCCTGAAATTTTAAACATATATAGTTTTAAGGTCAAAGATTCATCAGAAATCCATACATTTTGAGGAAAGTTGATTACGACTGAAATATTTGAACTGTTCATTTGGAATATAATACTCACCTTGAATACCCCACCTAGATTTCGATCAACCCAATAGACGCTATCTTTGAAAACAGTGACACCAACTGGGTTGGGTAAGTTCCGTCGAATGACCACACGCCCACCTCCGTTGTAACTAACTTTTTGTATGATATCTAGACTAACGTCCGTCCAGTACAAATCATGAGTAAGAATATCAACGGTTAAATCCTTGGGCATAACAATTCCACTCATGACGATAGATGTAGAATTAGTTCCATCCAAATAACTTTTTCCAATCCTTGGGAATTGTCCAAAATCAATGTAATAGAGTAGTCTTTTGATCGGATTAATTGCAAGTTCTCTTGGAGATTCCGTAGTTTTCTTGACCAAAACTTTTCGGAACGTCCCATCAACCTTACAAACTTCAATGTATGTTTCATGTGGGAATGAGTTTGTAAAATATAACTGATTTGATGCATAGTCGATTGCAAAACCACGAATTCCATTGGATCCAATCCCAGTGCTCACAATATGTTGAAGTTCTGTACCGTTCGGTCGAATCCTGAATACTCCGTTCGTTAATGGTGTCCTTGGAGAAACGTCAATCCAGTAAATGAAATTTTCAGAAATGTGTGTCTCAAGTTTCAGGATATTGTGATCTGGGCCTAAAGAGTTGAACAAAAGATTATATTTTTTTCCGGGCACTCCCGACTTTCCCGATCATCAATCAAATTCTGTATTAAATAATAATCACCTGAGATTGGAACAATCGCTTCCTCTCCATTTCCACCAGCTTCCGTATTGAACGCACGGATTGTATTACTTTGAGCAACGAGTAAAAATGTTTTGAATGGACTACAATTTGTCTCACTCACAACTTTGTACCCAATACTGCATTTACATTTTCTTCCACGACCCTGACTTGGAACACATATTTGTTCACAACCACCATTATTGGCTTGACAGACATGATTAGTTGAACGTTTTCTGAACACGACCATTGACTTGAGATCCACTTCATTCTCCTAAATCATTGAAATTAGTAAGTATTAAGATTACTCGAAGTGAAATAATAATTAGAAGTTGTAAAACTAAAAATAAACCTACCATGAGAGCTTTTGGATTTTGTCCATTCAAGTCGACTCGTGTTAGTTTCTCATACACATTATCCAAGTAGTAAAGTCTTGACTCGAATATGGCAATTGATTTTGGATTTGAATTTGGTTCAAAAATTAGGAGTTGACGGTTAAAACCTTGTGTGCTGACCGACTCGATCTAATACAATATTATGGTGTTAATAGAAATAGATTAGCCGGAAAAATTAATCATATAGTACAGTTTCAATTTTTACCCTCGAATTGGCAGAAAAGTATAGAATCTTTTTGTCAATGTCAATCGCAAGACTCAACACTTTGCTCAAATCCCGAAGAAGAGTTTTCGGATCACTACCGTCCATACCGGCTGAAGCGAGTTTAGAGGGAACGCCAGCGCCACCCTCATCCAACCAGTAGAGCATTCTAAAATTATCGTTGTTCATTAATAGTCAAGAACAATACTGTTACATTCGAAACATTAATATTCGATTCGACATACCCTTCTTGTGGATCTAGAGCAAGGGCTTCAGGTCTACTGACGCTCTCAGCACTCCCATTATTATTCAAAATAATACTCCTGTACTTATTCTTCCCATCGATTTTAACAATTTCAATATTTGAAGCTTCTTTGTTTCCAATAAAAATATTACGTCCAAGCCAGTCGAACGCAATGGTGTAGGGTGATCCGATGAGCCCATTGTCTGAGTTGTCATTCAGGAATTTTGTCTTATTAGATGTTTCCAGATTGTATCTGAACAGAGTGCCCTGTTTGACAACAAAAGTTTAGAATTTAGCTGGAGTATATTCCAATACAGTTGCATGGGTTAAGTATTTGGCCAACTTACGTTATCACCAGAGCCACCCTCTACGAAAAATAAATCACCCTTCTTCTTATCGTAGTCCAAAACTCGACCATTTTCAACCCCAACGACTGGGCTAAGACTTGAAGTTGAGTCACTTGAACTGGCAATTTGAATGTCCACAATTTGGCTACCCTTTATAACCATTAGGTATGGAATTTCCTCTTCAACACATTTATTTTTCCCTTCCAGGCGGAAACCAGGGCGGCATCTACAGGCAAAGCCGGACTGCAATGATGCGAGAACAAACGTTACTATGTGGTCATTTTACACCATATCATATTAAAAATCTTATGTACCGGCTCTTTGGAAAGTAGACAAATTTGGTCACAGTTATTGCCCTCACAAGGATTCTTGTACGGTTGCTGCAGACTCTTGTGGAAGACGCTCACACTCAACGGTTGACTAATCAAATGATTCACAACACTTTGATTGACACCACCGAATTTGTGACAGCTAAGAACACGATTCAATTGTCTGTCCGTCCAGTAAACAGTGTCTTCGAATAATGTCAGCGAGTGGGGATGAAGAAGGTAATGGCTGCCAGCCAACACTTGTTTACGATTAGATCCATCATAGTCAGCAAAATCAATATAGTCCAACTTGCTGTCCGCAAAATAAATACGTTTGTTTGGAATATCTAATGTTAATCCATTAGGCCAGAAAATCTTTGTTGTAATAAGGACCATTCTTCCAGTCCCGTCCATATTGAGTCGTTCAATCCTTGGGTTATCACCCCAATCCGTCCAGAACAAATATCGTGCACTGCAAAGTTACATGTTATCATTGATATTCCATATTCGTAAATAGTATTTTAAAAATTTAGCTTACTCTGGGCTAGGATCAACGACGATCCCTCGGGGTTGTGTCACATTTTTGTTGAGAATAATGGCTCGATTTTTTCCATCCTCTTGTACAACTTCCATGGTATGAAGTTTTGAGTCGACCCAGTAAATATTTTTTGTAACCCAATCAAATGCAAGCCCTTCCACTAAATCTAAACCACTAGAGACGACCTGAGAAATAAATTGAGGGTTAAATGACTGATGCCTGTACATAATTATATACTAATTTTTTTCTTTACCTCTATGACTTCATTGGCGCCTTTGACCAGTTTCATAATCTTTTTGACCTTCATGTCTGACCAGTACAATGTTCCAGACCTCATGTCACTCACAGTAGCAACAACATTCTCCACTTGAACCGGGATTCTATCCAAACTTTTCTCACTCAAATCCGCCGTCAAAATACTTCTTCGATTACTGATGACCAAATAAGCGTCCGTATGATTAATAGCCTTGCAAGTATGTTTATCCGGGAGCAGTTGATATCCTTCCGTACACTCACAAAAGTACGAGCCCTTTGTATTTTTACATTGTTGACTGCATTTGAAAAGTTCACACTCGTTAAAGTCCACACAAGTGTCCACCGTTTTATTCAAAACTTCACCAGGTGGACAAAGACAGAGTGGCCCACCAGGGGTCATTTTACACTTTGGACAAGTTAGTTTTTGACACTCATTAAAATCACAACCAGGTCCTTCATCTGATGAATTTGGACAGTCCGTGGTATTGTCACAAATTTGTGAGGTATTGATACATTTGTCAATGTTCAAACACTTCCATTGATGAGAGTCACATTTGAATTCTTTTTTACATGCGTGTTGTTTACTTTCGTCACTTCCGTCCCTGCAGAAAAAATCATGGTTTGCTTAAATTTATATACTTGTTATATTTGAATGTCTTTAGACAAATTATTAAAAATAGTCGTACCCGCAGTCGTTTTCACCGTCGCAAATGAAACCACTGAAAAATTTGAAAAGGACAAATTAATTTCCAGACTTACTGTATCGAGTCGTTCAAAACAGCAAGTACTTACTTTTGCACACATTTGTTGTTATCGCACTTAAAGTAGCCGTTATTACAGGGTTTTACGTGACAGTTTAATTCGTCGGACTTATCCTCGCAATCGGCATTTGCATCACAATGCCATTGGCTAATTGGGAAGTAAGAGAACAATAATTATCTCAACCCATTCAAATAGTAATGATTCAAATAGTTTTCTTATCATGTACTTACGCAGGGATGCAAGTTCCAGAACCCACACATCGAAATTGTTTCTCAGCGTTGCATTCATTTGATTTGACTTCAGGACAGCCAACTTCATCTGTTTTGATTTGATTTATTATTAGCGTGGTGTACTCCAAAGCATTACAAAACAAAACAAGTATGCAAATTACCTGTGCCATCATCGCAGTCGGGAATTCCGTCACACTTATAACCTGCAGTTCAAAATTTTATTAACGAAATGATTTAAACCAAAAGGTTGCGCAAACTTACTTTCATGGATGCACTGTTTGAAATTCGAACACTTGAACTGATTCTCCCTACAGCTTACAGGCGGACAACCCATTTCGTCTTGATTATCAAAGCAATCTTTAAAAAAACACCAAAAAGTTTAAAAAGAGATGAAGAGGAAAAGGAGGTGATATTAAAGTAAAACGGTATTTTTGTCAAATTATGCTCACCATTGTCTCCGTCACAAACCCTGAAATACAGAAAAAAAACACTAAATTCTCAGCAATACAACTTCGAATCAATCATAATATGATGGGATTTCTTACCAGGTAGATGGAATACAATGACCAGATCTCGGACAGGTAAACTAAAATAAAAATTGAGTACATATTAAAGCTTTAAAAGTATCAACAATATTTCCCTCTTTTAACCCAATCTCAATACCTGAAAGTATGCACACGTCTTTTCCGCACAAAAATCTCCTTCATCACTAAATAAGAAAGGATATTTTTGTTAAAATAAAATAAACTATACCTTTGTTATTGATTTTGGGGTGTGTTAGTTGATTGTAATTGTGTAACGCGTGTAATAGTTTTTTGTACTGTTTTGTTTGTAAGAGTGTTTCTTAATTTAAAGGTTTCGAACCTGCCGTCTCCGCAATCTTCAATTTTGAATCAATTTTTGAATTTGTATCAATTTTTGAATTTGCCATCAATTTTGTTTGATTTTCAAGTTTGAATCAAGTTTTGATTTTTGAACATTTTGTTTGATGGTGATGAAATGTGTTTCATGAGATGATGGAGGATGGGTTGAGGAATGAAAAAATGAAAACAAAACAAAACAGTTAAAATCTGTTTATCATGAATTCAATTGAAATTGCAAAATTACCGTTTTCCGAGTCACATTTCCAAGAGGCTGTGAATAAATAAAAAGTACATATTTACACAGTTTACCCACCAATATGTCAACTTATTCAGACGGGTTTTAAAACGTGACCTTACCTGGTATGCAACGTCCATTGTCACAACTGAACTGACTGGACTCACAAGTGACATTGACACACCCTAATTCATCACTGTGATCACCGCAATCTGCGAATTGCGAATTGAATTCAAATTTTTAGATAGAATACATGGATTAGACGATTTAAGTATAGTTAATTGTTAGAAGGAAGGTAAATCATAACTACCGTTGTCATTGTCGCATCTGAATGAGGATGGGATACAACGCCCTGACTTGCATTGGAACTCAGTCGAAGAACAAGTGGGTTCTAAATAAAATTTAAGAAGAAAAATAAGGATACTACAAATCCGTCGAATATTATAGGCAATGAGAGAGTTTCTTACTAGTGCAATTTTGTAATTCATCGCTATTGTCGAGGCAGTCATCATCGCCATCACACATCCCTATGAACCAAAGTGAAAGGTTACTAATTGAAAAAAAAATGAGTTATAGTTACAAGATAATAATTTCTTTTACTTACAAGATTGAGGGATACACCTTTCGTTGTCACAAGTAAAATGCCAACTATTTGCGCAAACCTTGACCTTTTCCGCTGTTGGATCACTTAAGCAAGTCTTATTGTCTTTTGTGTCCAGTTTTTCACCTTGTGGACAATCACATTTAGCCTCAATCCCCCCAGCACTCTTATTATTAGGGATAGGGAAGCAAAACTTGGAGCATCCACCATTGTTAATACTACATGGATGTGCTTCGGCTATTTTCTGATTATGTCTAGAGTACACTTTAACCCCGTACAATCTGTTTGTATCATCAATTTTGGTAATGATTTGTTCATCTCCTCCGGTAGATTTATTTATTCTAAAAATTGCATCTAATCTCCAATCCGAAATGTAAATGTAGTCAGTATGAATGACGAGTGAGAATGGATGCCGGATTAGTCTGTTTTACAATAAACAAAATGGACTTGTATTAAACCTTTCCAATTAATGAAACTATTTAGAACATAATTTCGACATGTTTACCTCGAATTAATCGTTTTCAAATTTCCACCATCCAAATCCGTCGATTGAATGTGGTCCAATAACGCATCACACCAGTACAATCGGTCAGTTTCATAGTCAATACTCAAACCATTGGGCCAACCCAGTAGTACTTTTGTGAAGGTGGTCACGTTAGTCCCATCAGCATTTGCTCTTGAGATATTAGCAGGACGATCCCATTCAGAATAAAATAAATATCCTCGATTTGGATGGACAACGATTGCTCTCGGTCTCTTCAAATTTTTGAGCAATACTTTCCTATAAGTATTGTTCCTCGTTGATAAAACAGATAGTGTCCCTTCCTTTGAATCAATGTAGTATAAATTCTTGGAAGCCCAATCAAGAGCTAATCCTTCGACACCTTCATTTTGTGCAGCGAGTACAATATCTCTCTTTGTTCCATTTCGAGTTGTTCGGTAGATGACATCTTGCAAAACTAAATGTATTGTCAAATTAACAATAATTGTTAGTATTGTCAGTGTTGATTATCTAAATTGAGGTTATCCCTTACCATCTGAGTAGTAAATGTACTCGTCAAACGAATCGTAGTCTAGACCCACAAATCTTGCACTTCGACTAACGACTGGTAAAATGGCATCGTTAAAATTCTCTCCTACAGGGTCTAGAACTTGACCTTTGACAAATTTGTGTTGAGTATAAAGGAGAAATTCGTATGCTCCTGAAATAAGAATTAAAGTTAGTAAACTGGTCATCTCCTCCACTGATCTTTTGAATATTTCAACAACTTACTTGTACACAATTTGCGATCTTCACCAAGAGCCCAACCTAGTTTACATGCACATTTGTAAGCCAGTGTGCCGCCTTCCTCAGTGACGACACACAAATGATCACAATTTCCATTATTTGTCCCACAAGGAGATTCAACGCTCGGTTGTATCAATTCATGGACTGCTTTGATAGCACGCGGTTCTCTCACAACACTTCGATTCCTGTACAGATTCTGAAGTGTAGTAGATCCTTTATACTTGTCAACTGCCAATACACCTTCCTTTGTTCCGTCCGTGAAATAAATTTTGGACTCAAATTGTGTTAGTCTTGAAGGTGAGGGGACGTTGGATGGCCCTGAAATTATTGCCACGGGAGTTAAATAACTAAACGTTTCAAAATCAAATTATTTTCAACTTTCCAAGTTAATTATAAGTTGTACCTCGGACAATTGGGAATCGATATTTTCCATCGTAGTCGATCGTTTCAATGTAATCTAAAAGACTGTCACACCAGTAGATTCGTTTATTAATGATGTCAACCGTCAAACCACTTGCTCGATAAACGGCCTCGTTCACCAAAGTTTTCAAATCTCTACCATCCATCGTGGCTCTCAGGACACGGCTATTGTCCGCAATGAACATTAACCTGAAATTTTGATAATAGAAAAGGCGTTTTAGCACTCGAAACAATGAAAACTCAGTGACATTAGCTTACCCTCTTGTTGCGTCCAAACCGATGTCACTTGGGTTTGTCAAATTATGTCCAAGCACAATTGCATGATTTAATCCTTTCAAATCAAACAAGTCAATCTTTTGTCCCAGGCTGTCCACAACGTAAAGGTTCTCCCCAACCCAGTCAATGGCTAAACTGACGGGTTGCCAATTATTCAATATCCCACTGAT
>JAQGCB010000249.1:0-26226 GCA_034698835.1 Protaphorura tricampata
GTCATCTCTTTTGGTGGTCAATTATTGTACTGGACACACTGGACTGGTCACCTGGCTCCGCCACAACAGCCACTTCTTACAGTTTTCCTGTACAGTAGTCCAATTAGGCATTTCCTTCTCTTACACAAATGGAAATTCGACAGGAGCGCCTTTATGTTACAGTCAGGTCAAAATTAAAAGTAGCTCCATTCAGTCGCTGCCATTTCTTATGCAATTTCTGTGGTAAAAAATTCTAATCTGTAACATAAGCAATACGTGAATACTCGATTAGGGCCCTTAAGGTACATCGTTGTTGTTCCAACAATAATTTCCGTGCATAAAATTAGTAAGCTAGTCAGGGTGGACAAACATAGTTTTAAACAAAGCTTCTCCCGACATCACTTTAGCATTGAATGAGAAAATAAAACATGATGACCAGTAGACCAGAACTCAAGGGATGAAATAAACCAGTCGTGCATTTCTAAATTTTTCTTAATTGATTTCAACAGAGAAACATAAGGATCCGGTCGGTCGGCATTTCGGCGTTTATAAATGTTGTAGCGGTTTATTAATTCTGGGATAGTTCACAAAAATTCTTCAAATTTACTACATATTTGCAAGCACCTGCCTACCACAAACAAAAATAAATAAATAGGATCGAATTGTCATTGCCTTGTAGGATAGTGGTATCAAATATCGTTTAACAATGTAATGTATTGTTGTATATTGTAACAATAACAATACTCCTGACCCTCACTTTACACTTCTGAATGTGTACAGTGTACAGTGTACTATTAAAAAAGAGGTAAGTAAAAATGACCAAAGGACTGAAAACACATGGGGTGGTTTGTTGTTTCATATTATAAATCATTTCTTTCCATGGTTCAATATGGGGATTCTGAAATTCAACTCCTAAATTTCCCTCAGGGTACCCCGTTTACAAAAAGATTAATGAGCCTTGGTCCTCCCCTATAAAAGTCGCATCAATTCTTCTTTCTTCTCTTTTTCTTGGGCTCACTTTCGACTTCGAACGAGAAACAATACACTACACGGTAAGTGCGGTACCTGTGCTGTGGTATTTCTTTCTTTCGATTCATTCAGTAGGATACGGAATGGACAGGGTGGGTTTTTGGGTGCATGCATCGTAATTAATCATGTCCTGTTTATTTTTTAGAATCCAAATTAATATAAAATCTACTTTCTCCTCAAAAACAAAATTCTTCTGAGCAATAGCAGATCAAGTGTTCCTTAAAACCTACCATTTAATATTGGTCTTCAAGTTCTGCAAATAAATATTCGTCCCGGTTTCCTGTTCCACCATGTTGTTATTGAAAATTGTACGGCATATACTGACCAAAGTAACTGAAACGAAATCTGCTAATAAGCAACGCAGAATTATCTGGAAATAAATTTGATTTGACCACATGATCAAGATCAATAATTTCTTCAACTTTTTTTATTCTAAAATTTTTAAACTTTTGCTCGTGCTCGTGAAATTGACACATTTTCAAATTATGTTCACGGTTGATTTTAAATTGACACACTTCCTTAAGACTAAAACTTTTTGTGATGAAGTCTGTAACTAGAACTCCACAGCGTAATGTGATGTGTGAAGTCTTGACCTTCTGCAATGAACAAATATTATTCGATCAGAATTGATAACATATCTTCATATAGGTAGTACGAAACTGACTAATTTTCAATATTATAAATATGCATGATCTCTTACTGAAAAGGTCAAGTTGAGCAATAACAAAAATAGCCGCAATGCCGTCTCGCACTGAATCCAGCATCCGGTATAATTCCTCGATCCTGTCCCGGTAAGCCAGAAACAGATCCTACAAAATAGAGATTTGATCAAAATTTGAAGATTTACATAAAAATATGTACTTGCAATAATGATTTCTGGACTCACGGATTAAGAACAAGAAAGATGAGTTGAATCTGGTTCTTCAACTTATCAACCAAAGCAGATCGCGGTGACCTAGCTGGGATGTAGTTGAGGACGAAATCCAACAAAATCTTGAACGCCAAAAGAGTCAGGAGAGACATATCTTGTCCTGCTCCCCGGATGACGTCTTAAAACAAATTGACCACCTCTGTTCATATTTTCGTAAAGCTGTGCTTGCCTGCCACGTATTACTGTCATACGTGGCCAACCGGGAAAGACGGAAACCTTGGAATATTTTGCTGTTGAGTCAATGACTTTGGACGAAGGCCAAAAAATGATAAAAAATTTGTATGATTGGTTTTCGAGTGGTACCACCATGTACAAACCAATAAATACTCTTAAAAAGTACTGGGCGATATTACCTTGCGAATACCGACTAATGTGCATACCTATGAAATTCATTCAACTCAATCAAAATTAACCGTCATCTAATTTTCCTTCAAAATTTATTGCTCGTCGATAATAATGTATGCAAATGAGAAATACATACAATTAAAATAGAGTTAGCTGGAATACAAATTTATTGGAATGCTCGTAACGTAACAATGAACAGGATGTAGTAGTAGATTGTTGAGTTAATAACATAACAGATGGGTTGTTGAATTTGCCGAATTTGTGCATTTATTTTAGCTCTGAAATAAATCATCATCCAATGCAATGGATTGGCACTGACAAGTAGACAAATTATCCACTCTTGTAATCACGAATAGAAAGGTATTGTTTAAAGGGTGGAACAAAATTGATGTTTCACTTATTTATGATTACGGGTGTTTTTGACTCCCATGCAGTTCTAAACAAGTACACACAATACAGAATACAGTACTTGTGTGTACACGAAGATGATTTATAGGTCTTCAGCAACCACAGTCGCAGTCTAATGAATAATGAAGGTGGACTACTGATTATGCCAACAAAATGGAAAACATGTCTTGCAAAATACCTACTACGCAGATGTTTGCAAAATTGGGCAGGTAAATTCCGATTCTATGATTTATTTGTACCTCTGAGCCTGTCAAATACTATATACAGATTCAATATGGTAACCTGAGGAGGCGAAACCCAATATAGTGAGTCGGCAAGGTAAACCTGTACTTGGTTCGATACAAGAGCGGATTCGCATAAGAAACTAAATTTGGTATTCTCCTTGCGATAAGTTTGGATATTAGAAAATCGAATTCTTGGTTTATTTGGCCGAAAATATTTCTGATTCGAATCTCGTACACACATTCGGGTAATCATTCAAGAGTAGTGAATGAATAAAGCCGTAATCATCGACTCTGTAAAGCCCAACGCCTCAACTTTTGTGCATGTGTGTGTGTGTCATGGAGGGGAGAATAGACTTGAATGTAATCCCGTCTAATCCCTCAACAACCCACGGTTCATTACTATTGGATTCTTAAGGGATTAAAGGATTAGAACGAACGACTTTCTCCGCACAGAAAGTCAATGTCATTGAATAGGACGCTGAAGACACAACTGTATCAATTCAATGCAAGTCATGTATACAAAACAGAATTTCATAATGACAATGAAAGTACACGGTGCTATATGGCAAGACGAAGCCCTGCACCATAAGATGTTTCCAGAATTTAGTCTATGATTCATAAATTCATAAATTTTTCTTACGTAAGACGAGTCGAATAAAATAGGTATTTCATTTTTCAAATATAGTTAAAAATTAAGGAAATTAGGACTAATAATAGATTGGTTTTGATACACCATGTATCTTTGAAGATGTGATAAGTGATAAGGTTGCTGGAAAACTAGTACATCATGTGACCGAGTTGATAATTTTTCAAGAGAAGTGAAGAATTAATAAAGGAAAATTAAAAGTTTAGTTTTTGCTGAGATCGTTAGTTTAAACAGTACAAGGGAGTCGTATTGTATAATGGAGAGTTTAAGAAGTCCAATGGTTCCTTCCAAAATTGTAAAGGATTACGAAGTATAAAGAAAAACAGACAAACTGAAGACCTATCCTGAGTCATGGATGTTGCGGGTGATCAGCTCTCATATGCATTTCTATATTATATTAAGACATTACCTTACCGTCTATTACTTCATTACTGCTTCTGTCGTGTCACCCATAATTCATGTAGTATGGAGTATTTGTTTGTTTCTTACCACTTGGCATTTCATCATATCCGAATTTCCTACCCATTTTTGGCACTTTAATAATTTAAGAAAGAGAAAGTGGGGAGGGGAAACCTCTGAGAGTAAACAGTTTAAATTGTCATTTGAAAAATACTTTTAGTCCAATTTTCTAGTAAGCTGGCCAGTTACCTGTGTGAACTTTGAAGTTGTATGAAAATTAGAGCTTATAAATAAATAAAGTAAACGACGTGTAGCCCAGAAATTATTGTATTTTGTCCAAAGCCTTCTGCATCATTCGAACCATTGACCTGTTTTTGATACTTAAACGTAATGTCCATGAGAATGAAATTTTTGGACCAAATAACGAGTAAGCCAAGTCAGGTGTCGATTTCCTTTCAATTGGTCATTACTCTAAGCAACCGAATGAAGGTGTCGACCACTACCGTGCGGGTAATCTATGCTTATTCTTCAAGGAGTAGTGCTTCTATACTCTTCCGTAGCATATTGTACTAACCATCTAACCAAAATCCAAAATTGCCTTTAATAAATCGAATCATGTATCCGTCAGTACTATTCGATCTGATCGGATCGGAGCCTTACGTTGCGTTCGGCTACTGAGTGTGAAGAGAAATCTCCTAAAAAGGAAGAAAGATAAAAATGAAGCTAGAATTTGATGGGGAGGCGATGGCGGCAGTCTTAGGTTCATCAAGAAGATTTCTGGTCTTGTCTCCAGTGTTTGTTTGGATTTCACCTTTTTGGTACAGTAGAATTCCCCGGACCAAATCCTCATTTGTATGCAAAGGTGTGTGTCAAAGAGCTCGTCAGAGTGAAATTGGTTTTGGGAAATTACTCTTCGGATTCCGTAAGGACGTGTGACGCGCGGAAGCGTCATCCGTAACGCACACATGTAGTAGTCGGTAGTAGTCTGAAGCTTGTTTTTTTTATGGAGAAAATTGCCATTGGATCACTAAATTTACTATGCGTAAAATACTTGTGTCTCACAAAAAGACAGGAAGGAAGGTACGTACTACACTAGAAAGCACTTATATTCCTCCTTACAACTGCCAAGGGAATATTTCAGCTCACCTTAACTCATTTTTCAGAGTTTGGGTGCTCCGTGGAGTACTAATCAGCCAGTACTTCTTCCTAACTTCTTACATTCCCATTTCAAAACCAAGTTTGAGGAATATTTCCATTTGAAAGAATATTGTACATTTTCCATTGCATTGCAAGTGTATAAATTCTACCTACTTACTGGGCTGCATGTTCTAAACTTTCAGAAAAGCCCACTTATAAGTATGTAGAGTATTTTCAAGAATTTTATGTGAAATATAGATAATATCGGGATTTCTTGTCACCTTTCTTATTTAGAATACGGTTTTTGGTAGAATCTGACTGAGGTTTCTGGGATGAATACTTAATTTTCTCATTAAACTTTTTGTTTGAAGTATGATCTTTTATGCAATATCAGCTGGCTTTCCTTGCAGTTTTTAGTGTAAATTCAGGCAACTTTAATATATTGTTTAATACTAGAATTGTCAACTGTCAACACTTGTCAACAATTATTGTACCGTTTTCCTCAAGTTCCGACCAGGGCAATTGGTTATGAACATTTAACTGTATGTAGCATGACGTTACAGTAGTAATTGAAAAATATTACGAATGGGTGACGGATGAGGTAAGCATTTTTACATTGAAGCAGTTCTAAACCTATAGGGCACAACTAGTAAAACGCGAATAAAAATATTCCCTTCGAATGATGATGAAACATAAGTTATTTCAGAAAAAAAGGAATACATCAATTTGATTGTTTATTACTTCAATTTATTTGAATCAATTCGCTCATTTCTTCGGGCAATTCGAGATAATCAGAAGATCTATAGGAGTGGTCTAATCTCTCACATTTAAATATTTCATTGTAAGTATTTCAGTGTCTACACTAAAATTACAATTTCATTCGAACTGATTTCCCACTGAACCCAGTTCGTCAATTTTGACTAGGCAACTTTGGGATTTTAATATTAAATATCCGATCATGTATAGTTTATTGTAGATCATATTTAGTTTTAATTTTCCAGGTTCGGAGAAATAATATTTGTAACTCGTAAATGTAGGAAGTAAAACGTTTCTATAACGGAGAAATGATATGGTGTACTAACGTTATAACGAACTAAATCTAATAGGCCGTCTCTCACATTCTAACTGTTTCGATTATAATTGTACTCATGACTTTATGTGTATTCTTGCCCCTTGGTACGTTGTAATGATTTTTTTAGTGCATCTCATGACATTTTTGAATATTTAGTTTAGGCTAATACAAAATATACTACACCAGAAAAATAAGTTAGAACTACGAAATACAAGCCATGCAAATAACCTGTTATGTTCTATCGGTTGTTTTCTTTACAACTTTCGCCGAATCAGACTGAATTTTATTGGCGAGTTTTCATGGAATTGCACGGTCATTGAACTACAAAAAGCAGAAAAACAATTCTTGAGAATTGTTTATGGATTTAAGACACTTCCTTATTACTCTGTTTTTTTACTTGAACAACACTTCCGCATTGGCTAGTTACTATCGACATGAATATCCACGAAATAAATTTCATTCGCTTCGGAAAGGTCAAGCTTTTTGGGCCATTCCATCCCAGTCTAGACGATTTATGGTCTGAAATTAGTTTTGAGACTCGTACGTGGAATATTTGGTGTTCTGAACCCAGTACTCCCGTGTGACATCGCAAAATTTGTTTGACAGGATATGACCAATCCACCCGAGCTGTAAGTAAAATTAACTAAAGTATTAAGATCTAGTTAATTCTGACAATGTGATTTATTTGTTACTACAAACAGGGAAACAACTCAAACTTGAGTCCGAATTGGGTGCTGTAGCTGAGATGAACTCGGTGCATCATTGAAACTCATGGTTGTGGCTTCTTGGTAATTCTTTTTTAATTTCTGGAACTACCTACTTTCTGTAAATTAACAATTTATTACACAATAAGTTTTCTAAATTGAGATCAAACATCGATTGATTTTAATACAGACATATTTTTGATTTAGAAAAAGTCCGGCAACACCACATCACGTTGTGAAGTCTAGGTGCGGATTTCATCTTTAGAATTAGTTTAACTTTACATAATCAACACAAGAACAAAGATGCTGTGGATTTTGATCATAATATTCTATGACAATTTGATCAAGACAATTGCACCAGCATCATTAATATATGAACACTACAATTTGTATCATGCAATATGTGCTTTATTAACAGTGCGACAAGATATATACAGTTGTAATATAAATATTACTGAATTCTGTATCAATAAAAGTATTACAGACAATCCATTGAAAAATAGTTGGATTAAATGCACATTATTCAGACTTAAAAGTTAGCTATCCATATTACCACACTAGTGTACAAATACGGTAATAGTCACGCTAACCAAATGCTCAGCTATAAGAAAAAATAAACTACGAGTGCCAGGGCAGAATGTTCCAAATGCAAGGTACAACTTGGGCAATGACCATACAGTTTTATGTAAGAATTCAAGTCTTCTAAATGTGCCAATTCTCCATTTAATACTTCGTATAATTTCTGCCGGTACTTCTGGGAACCAACAGAACGGCTGCAATATGATTCGGAACATCAGGAGATATGTAAACAATGCCATATTGTGCATCATGAATTCTAATACGCCAGGAGACATTTTAAAACTGCAGTTGAAACACGCCGTAAAACATACAAGAGAGAGAAATACAAGAATCGGCATTTCCGAACCATACGCCAAATTGAAGTTCCGGATCACGATTTGAAATTGTCGATAAGTGCGGATGAATGACCTAATTTTATTTCGGGACAGTCGGTGGTGCTTTGCTCTCCTGAAGTAAAGTTAAGTACAGTAAAATATTGGTTGACCTTTGACCTTCTATATTCAATAGACTTACATTTGCTCAAAGCAGTGTGTTCCAAGATTCATTACACCAAACGTGAAAATGCAAAACAGTGTGATAGTTGATGCCATGACTGAACTAACAGAGAGTTGGATTATGATCAAAATAAACTTTGCCCCAATAGTCAATGTGAATTCCACAAGGTTGTCCGAATCCAAAGAATTACACAGAAACCTGAGACTGGTGGATCCGTATAAGATATCACACCTGGTAAAACTCCATGTCAACAGGAAGAGTGGCATTGTTCCTGCTAAGGCTAGGGTGAATACCTCTGCCATCAAAATTAGTTTCATCGTAGCTTTACTTGGAATACTGATGAACCCTTGTCCTAATTGCGGATTATATGCAAATGGGATAAAATATATCAATTATCGGAATTCAACGGTTTTTTCTGCATCAAAATCAAAGATGTGTCAAAATATATAGCAAACTGAGACTTACTTTGAAGAGAGCCAAAGAAATGTAGGAGTTGGTTGAGCGTGTAAACACATTGTTCACCATTTCTTAGCAGGTTAATTTGAAGTACACTGGTGACTGAAGTCGCTACAGTAATTACGAGTACCATCATGATGCGGATATTCTTTATAAAATGACCAGATTGTATTCCACCAGAAATTAAACAATAGTAAAAGAACAAGTTTAGGAATACAAAACAAATTGTAACCAAATTGCAGCGAATATTATTTCGAATTAATTGAATTTGTAGAATTTTTTGGTTCCATACAATCGGATGTGATCCGCAAATGAAACATGCAGTTACTAAGAGCCTAATCCTACTTGTTAAAATTGTACTTGTTTTCTTGTAGTTGAATATTTCAACGATGAACGACTTGAGATTCATGGTAAGTCGATTGAAACTCGATTGAATAAAAATAATCGGCCGTAGTGGATAAAATGTATGCATTTTCGCGTGGGCACAGAGTTGGAGTAGAACTGCCTAATAATATTTAAACTTTGCTTTGTATGAAGTATCGCAAAAAAAATTATTTGTTTTCTCAACCAATATATTTGGCATAAATAATCCATAATGTAAGGTCCTTGCAATGTTACGTTACACAACCGTCAAAGTAAGACCATTCGAGACACATTAATAATTTCAAGGGCTAGGTCATGTAGTCGACATACAAAAACTTGAGTTAAATTATTAATAAAAGTATAGAGTTGAAGGTTGGTTTGATATACCTGCGACGAATCGCAATTCGCAAGTGGAAGTCAACAGTTGATTTGAGTCAGTCAATATAAAGTGCACTTATCGTTAGATCATAATGTAAATATGACTAAATTAAAGGACAGTATTCGATAATGTTCCAGTAATTTTTCCATGCGGTATAATACTATTTGGCTATCATATTTTATTATTATTTTTTAGAATTACAAGTACTATGTGGAACATAGTTATTGTTTGAATTTGTGATTTGCTGACACAGGATTACTCCATCATTGTGCGCCTGTCGTTCTTCGTAAGGATTCAATAGTAATGACAGTTGACCAATGCTACAATCCTCCGAAGATATAACACTTAAAATTTGTGGAATTTTTTTAGGTCCATCTTATAATCACATAGTGAGTTAATTCTAATTTTGTACATCAATAAAACGCTATAAGTAAACCTAACAGTTAGAATGGACAATAATAGTTGCATACATTCGAAACATTTTTCTTTTAAAATTTTCTGCTGTACACATAAATAACCCCCATTTGAACCACGATTTTTAGCCTAGTAGGAACGAGAAAACCGTGGGGAAAAGAGCCCACGTTATGTTGTCCAAAATTCCTTCTGCCAGGCCTAGGAATCGAACCAGTACCATATGATGCGACGGCCTAGCTTAAGAATAAGTACATCTCCAGTGAGTGATAAGAAGATCTATAGTTCCACATCAAATGTAAAAGACTTTCTCAATACAGAAATACAGTGATAGTCGTACTGATTAGATTGTCCAGGATGAGGAAAAATAAATCATGAGTTGCATGACCCAACGGTCCAAAAGCAAGATTTAATTGTGGGAGTGACCTGATTTGCCTACGAAGAAATTCATACTTTGCGTCAACATTCCATTTCATCATATTCAATACCTCTGCAGGCTTTTCTGAGAACCAACAGAAGGATTTCAACAGGATTTGGTATAAGATACCGTAGTTGATGATTGCCGAAAAATGCATCACGAAATCGTACGGGCCTGGGAACGTTTTAAAGGCACAATTGAAACAGGCTATAAAACATATACCAGAGAGGACTACGATTACAGGGTGTTCTGAGCCAAATGCCAAGTTGACGTTGCGAATGAAGACTTGAAATTGATGATAAATCAGAACGAATGATTTAATTTCGGGAATCGAAACGACCTCCTTAGATTTCCTGCAATAATACATAGTAAAATTATTTTGGATACAGAATTAAGAACTGTGACTGTACTGTAAATTGTGAGCCTTTCCTTTACTTACATTTGAGTGAAACAATATTGTTCAAGCTTTACCACACTGAGCCCAGCGATGCAGTACATTGTTTGAGTTGTCACACAAATGAATCCTGCATAAAGTTCAATTGCCATCACCGTAGTCCTTGCTGCAATAATTCCAATGGCTTCCCAGGTAATATATGAATCAAATGATTTGCAAATAAATGCAAAATTAGTTGATCCATAGACGAAGTCACAGCGAATCAAATTGAAACCGATGATGAAAAATCCAAGCACAGTATTGAAAGCCAAAAATATTACTTCAGATCTTCGAGTAGTCTTCACATAAGTCTCAATGAAACCACGTTCTTAGTTTACATCAGTAAAATGAATACATACATTAAAATACATTGACAAATTAAATTGGAGATTGTATTGTGCTTATCAAACTTACCTTGTAGAGCACTGAAGAAATGAATGGATTGGTTGAGGGTGTACACACACTGACTACCCCTCATTAGAAAATTGACTTGAAGAACGGTGGTCATTGATGATGCCACCGTGAATGTTAGCAATGCCATTGCATTCATATTGTCTATGAATTGACCAGATTGAATCCCTCCAGATATCAAACAATACCACAAAATCATGTTCAAAAGGACAAAACTCGCAGCCACAGTATTGGACCGAACATCATTCCCAAGATACTCAATTTGTTCCGTGCCCGAATTCCACCGAATCGGATGTGCTCCACTATAGAAGCAGGAATTCACAGGAAGTCTAGTAGCTTTCGTTAAATTGGACATATTGGAGTCAGACAGACGTACAAGAACAGTTGCAGAATATTCTCACAAAATCCAAATCGTTTTATTCAAAGTAATTCGTTAGTGCGATGAGCTCAAAATATAGTAAATCCCACAGCATCTAACAGCGCACTGGTTTGTTCTGAACTTAAACTATTGCATCAACACTATTATTCTAGCAAATTACTGAATAACTAATATTTGACATTTGAATGTAAACCCTGTCTATATTTAGTTTCTTAATTCCTTTTGATGTCACGAAATGCGATAATTGGAACTACAGGTAAATTGTTAGACTTGTATATTAATACAATTACTGCTACATGTTTCTTTACAGCTGTTGAAATCGTAATCAATGTCCTTGTGTCTCTACAGCGCAACAATTAGCATCAAGTATTAACAAATGGATAAACTCGAAACATGACCTCATTGGCATTATTTTTAGTTCTACTAATTTTGCACAAAATACGAGTACTATCACAACCCCGTTACTACGGCAGGTGCAAAAACAGGATTCATTTCAATCCAGGATGACCGTGATAGTCATATTGATTAATGTATCCATAACAAGGAAAAATAAACTACGACTAGCATAACAGAATGGTCCAAAGATAAAGTTCAACTGAGGTAATGACCGGAGACTTCTCCGAACGGGCCCGCGCCTTCGAGCTACCCTTGTCGCATTCCGTTTCATCACATGTAATATTTCTGCAGGTTTTTCCGGAAACCAGCAGAAGCCTTTTAAATGGAATTGGTAAATTCCTATGTAACCTAACACAGCCCCACCATGCATTACGAAATCAAATGGGGAGTCCAACATTTTGAAAACGCAATTAAAACAAGCAACGAAACATACACCAGACAAAACGACGAGTAGAGGGAGTATTGAGCTGTAGGCCAAGTTGACGTCTCGGATGACGATTTGAAATTGCCGATACAATATAATGAAGGATTTAATTTCAGCCAAGGTTGTGGTATCATTTGTTGGCCTGTAATGAAATGACGTAAATAATTCACACATATATTAATGTCTTAAATTGGGTCCTCAAAATTTTTAAGGTGCTTTCACCATTATAGTACTTTACTCACTCACATTTGCTTGAAGCAATAGGAACCAATATTTAATATGGCAAAGGAGAAAACAATGAATATTGATTGGGCCGCCATGATAGCGAAGGCTCCGTAGAGTTGAATAGCAATCAAAATAGTCCGTGATCCAATAATAACCAGATGTTCCCAATAGTTGACTGTTGAATCAAACGAGTTGCATAGAAAAGCCAAATTTAGAAATCCATAAATCGAATGACATTTGGTCAAATTCATGCCCACCACGAATAATGCAATCACAACGTAGGAGCCCAAAAACATAACCTCGGTAGTAGCAATCAATGCCACGAGAATCTTACGGCCAATCTTAATGAGACGCTGGTCTAAAATCAACATAATTAAAACATATATATAATGCAAAAAAATGAAATGCGTTTGTACAATTATGGTCATTCGCCATTTGAAATTGGATAGCTACGAACTAAGAAATTGAAATTATGTTCAGTTTCTGCAGTCTAACATAAAGGCAAGGAAAAAATCAAATATTTTTATAACAAAGTACAGTAAAACTTTCAA
The DNA here is from genome assembly GCA_034698835.1 of Protaphorura tricampata. Classification (NCBI taxonomy): domain Eukaryota; kingdom Metazoa; phylum Arthropoda; class Collembola; order Poduromorpha; family Onychiuridae; genus Protaphorura; species Protaphorura tricampata. The sequence continues at coordinate 12,795 of JAQGCB010000249.1, forward strand.
AACTTACTCTGAAGAAATTCGAAGAAGTAAACTATTAGGTTGGCAGTGTGTACACATTGCTCACCATTCATTAGTGCGTTTAATTGATGAACAGTGGTCATGGTCGTCATCACTGCGATTATGAGCACTATCATCATGTTACGATTATTCACAAAATTTCCAGATTTAATATATCCAGAAATTAAACAATAGATAAAGAACACGTTTAAAAGTACAATGCACATTGCTACTATGGTGGACCGAATGTCATTTTTAAGATACTGCGCTCGTTGCGTTTCCGGATTCCATCGAATTGGATGTGCTCCAAAATAATAGCACGAACTCACAAGAAGTCTCATCGCACTTGATACGCTAGACATTCTGGGTAACACAGAATTTGTCAAAACAACTTTGTTTCGGGAAATCTTCACAGAATTCAGATTTAATGAAAATTCGACTTGACCATTATTGTGGGCTGGTATGTCTCTGTAGAAAGGTTCAGTTCGATATTTCCACAAGTCTGACGATTTAAATCGTAACATTTTGACTCAACTTCCGGATTATCGAAAACAACAATAAATATTTATTTAATGTAAAATAGCTACGTTGTAGTTTAGGACTTGAACTGATGTTATTCTTGCTTTCTATTTTGTATAGCATTAAAACAACTCCAAGAGTATTTATCAGTACGTATAATTGTCTTGCTCTGTTAATTGCTTAATAATTCACTGGTATCGGGAACTGCTTATTATTGAAGAAAACATGGGACTTAATTTCTTGACACGAACATTTGATAACAATTTCTGAGGTAAATAAGACAATTATAATTCAGAGTCTGGTTCACGAATGTGGCAATACGTTCAGCAAGAGCAAAATGTATTGGGTGGTGTGTTTGGAGCCCCAATCTTTACAGTACTGTTATTAAGCCTGGTTATTCATTTGGACAAAAAAAGGTCAAGCGATAATGTAGCGGTAAACTGCGAACGACCAGAGGTCATAAACGAATTTGTTGATCTCTGTTCTACCTCAATATCACTACAAATGGACTCGACCGGAAATATTCGTCAAAAAACTACGTAGGAACTTATTCGAGAAGGAACTGGAATAACTGGGAAATGTCTGGTAAAACGTCTCAATTTTATTTCCATTTATAATTTAACCCCGGCTTTGATCGTATCATTTCTTCTGCAGTCCTGTTGTGACATGCGATCAGATTATATTAAAGCTTAAATTTTTTAGGTGTTCAAGACAAGAGGTTGCTGAAATGTTTTTATTGCCATGATATCATGCAATTAAGCTATTAATTCTATGACAAGCCAATCTTAATTAAATAATCGATGAGCAATTAAAAATCTTAAAATTTTTACAAGGTGGTTTTCTTGGAATTGTTACGTTTCGCCATATTCTCGATAAATGTGGTCGAACATATAATAAAGATTATATTATTACACATTCCTTGGGTCGAACAAGTGTTTCCAACATATAAAATTGGATAGAAAATAATGCATGGAAATGTTTATGAAGAACTCGACTGGTGGTTCGAGTATTTTGGAATTTCTCCATTTGTTCAGATTCTCCAGATATCACTGGAATCGACCGTGTATCATTTATTCACATGCATTGTCACGACACCTTAACTATATATCTTGTAGTAATGGTTGGAGAATCTATTAAAATTGGTACAATTCCATCCAAAAGCATATGAATACCAATCACTCAAGTTCAATATACCCGAGAAAAAATTAGTTTCGCCTACTAGCGCCGGAAAACGAAAAGTGTCATACCATTTCCCAGCACCCTTATTGCATTCAGTTTCATCACTTTTAGCCCAAGAAATCAGGAGAATCGTCTCAAATAATTACGGATGCTAATCAATAATAATTGCGGATGTTGTATTAAAATTTGTTAGTGAATAAATATAAATGCTGCAATACATGGAAAGCGTGACCGTTTTTGCCCTCTTACATTATAACGAGTCTATGTAAGTCCGTGTACTTCACGGTTACGTAATTTTCCCAAAAAACCGCTCAACAATGTGTTTGAAAATGCGTTCCGAATAATTATAATTAATTAATTAAAAATTATTAAAACTAATTAATTAATGACAACGTTTTGAATTAATACAAAAACAATGTGATGGTCATACTGACCAAATTTTCAAACCCGAGAAAATATAAATTACGATTGCCTGGCCCGAATGACCCGAAATCGAGTTGGAGACGGGAAAGCGAGCTCAGATGCCTGCGCAGATCCCCTTGCCTTCTTCCAGAAGTTTGAAGGTTCCATTTCATCAGACGTAACACTTCAGCCGGATGTTCAGGAAACCAACAAAAGGGTCTCAACATAATTCGGTACACTACAAGATATGCAAACAATGCGTAGGCGTGAATCATAAATTCGAAAGGGGTTGCATTCATTTTAAAACTGCAGTTGAAACATGCGGCGAAACATACACCGGAGAATAATGTCAAAATCGGCAGTAGTGATCCGTATGCCAAGTTGAAGTTTTGGATGACGATTTGAAATTGTCGATAAGTGTTGATGAATGATTCGACTTGATGACGGCATAAATTCTCCTTTGTTTTCCTACAAAAAATGCGTACACGATATTATGTCGGTTACCACGAAATTTTGAGACATTTTCTTCCTTCACTTACATTTTCTGGAAACAGTATGGCCCAACATTGAACATACCGAATATGAAAAGGCCAAATATTATGAAAGCTGTTACAATGACGGAAATTGCGTATAGCTGAATTATAATGAAAATGATTTTGGCCCCGAAAATCGCCATAGCTTTCCCGTCACCAATAATGTTCATGGTCTGCTGTTGACAAATAACCCCTAAACCAGTGGAACCATACATGTCACACAATACAAAACTCAAGACCAACACACTTGCTGCCGCACCAACAAGGAAGACTATACCGAGAGCTTCAACAGCAACAATTATCTTCAAAGCCATCTTGCCCGGTTTCTCAATAAAACCTCTGCCTTAAAATTAAATAACCCTTATAAATAATTTTAATAATTCTTGAAGAAAAAAAACCCTGAAAAACTTACGTTGAAGATATTTGAAAAAATAGAGCATTTGGTTGAGGGTGTACACACATTGATTGTCTTTCATTAAAAAGTTAATTTGGATAACGCTGGTCATTGATGTTGCGATTGTGAATGTGAGTAATGCCATCATGTGTGTATTATTTATAAAATGGCCAGATTGTATTGCTTTAGAAATTAAACAGTAGTAGAAATATGCGTTCATGAACAGGAGACCTCCAGCAACTAAATTACATCGTACACTTCGGGTCAGCACAATTTGTTCAATATTTGGATTCCACCGAATCGGATGAGTTCCAGAAATGAAGGATGCAGTTACGATCATGCGAATTCTACTTGTTAATCTTGACATTTTGGCTTAACAGATCAAATAATTTCACTGTAGAATATAAAGAACAGTTTGTAGTGTTAGTATCTGTTATGTCTAAGCAACTTCGACTGCTCGTGATAAAACGGATGATTCCGTTCTTATACGCTCTAGTAGGTAGATATCATTTCCGTTTTGTGAAATATTGGGAAATAAATGTCGAAATAACTTACAATATAATTTGATTTTGTGAAACTGGTGTTTCATAATAATTCAATCGCCACACTTCGGACAAACACATGAGTACGAAATACAGAAAATTAGGACCTTTAAATAATTCAATCTCATGGGGCGACATTCGCAACACACGCGAACACAAATGTCAGAATTTTACCATCAATAATAAATATAGGGAAGTTGGAAGTTGTAAACAGGTATCAAACCTCTAACAAGGGAACACTCTTACCTGTTAGCCAGGAACCTTACACATACACAATGGCACATTATTTTTCTCGGATGCCGTGACATGTCCTAGAAAGGTGTGATATCGTTAGCTATCTTGATTATAAGATCTTAGATAGGTATAATTATTTTGGCAAAGGCAACGTGACCATACATATCTAGAAGTTTTTCAGATACAGGATTTCCTTGAATTCTAGACGAAAACGGTAAGCCCCATTTTTAACAAACCATGAACCATACGTAAATTTTTGTATTTAGGATACAATGGTAAACTTTATAATAGAAAGTGTGTGTCACTCAGTTCGTTCTTCAACGTTTCAATTCATTAGGGCGTTTCCGTATATGATAAGAATTAATAAATGCAGAATTTTTTAAACGCCTGTACTATTAAGAAAGGTGTACAACCTATTATATAGATAAAAACTTTTTTATTTCATACGTAAAGTACTTTATAGCGGATATTTTTAAGGTAATGCGTATTGTGTAACGCTTCGTGTCCAATCGTAATTAGAAAGTTAGACAAACACTTGCCATCAACCTGTTTTGATATTGGTATTTGTGACAATTTTAGAAATGATTTAAGCAGCATGGGTATTCTGTCCCACTAGAGAATGACCCAGTAAAATATTCCACCATGTCATAATATGAACGTATACTAAATGCGTACAGGGTGGGACGCAACCTTTGTTGAATTTAGCCAAATGTATTATTGTTTTGTGAATTTCGGAAATCTGAGCAACAAACCTGGCAAAATCTGGAATCGCAAAAATATGAAAAATATTGAGTTTGTAAAAGTAGCCGACGTGATGGTGTCCTTCCTGAAATGTCCTTTGATCCATTTGTAGTAAGTATTACGCATTCCCGAACGTACACCACGTGATGCGTAAAAATTCCATCAGGATCGAACCAGGGTTCTGTAGTTCACAATTTCAAAAACTTTATGACTGATTTTATGACATTTATATTTCCATGAATTCTAATGCTTTTTACAATATTTGAGACTAGATTACATAATGTAGAATGTCAACAGTTCATGTGGTGTCATCAGATCAGAGTATTTTCACAGCTTCAGTATAATTTTCAGAAAAGTTAGTAGTGTGACGACAAAATATTACATATCATCAAAATATATAAAATACGTTTCAATTTTTATCCGAATAAATTATAGCAGTAGTTTCCCCACATTCTAGTCAGATTGATAGACCGACAAGTACATCCATTTGTGTGCGGGGTCAATTGTGGGAACATCTGCATATTCTGTGATTTATGAAAAAATTCTGAATTCGACCATTCAATAAATTATGATTATTGTATAGGATTCGAATTGAATTTGTAGGTATTTCCATTAGTCCATTTCGTAGCCTCCACTTGATCATTCGCTTTCTTTTCTCCCTTTCCTTTTGCCTTCTCAAATTAAAATTCCTTTGACTCGAATTCGGGAGTACTTGAGACCTACTCTGGGGTAAAATTTTGGTGTTGCGGTTTCATTAAAGTGACAGTCGTGATATTGACTACTGGTTACAACGGTGACCGTTTTAATAGTTCATAGTAGAATTCTAAGAATGTGTTCGCTTCATGCGTTCAGTACCAACAAAACATAAAATAAATTTAGCTGTATGTACCGGAGATGAGAATGCACTCCCGTATATCTCGCGGTAGAAATTTTATACAAGCTGTATTCAACAACCTCAGTAATTCTGAAAACGCCAAACCAAACCAACGAATCAAATCAACCTCCCCATAATTTCTAAAGTAAATATAATTATACGAAAACTTTTGAGGATTTCTCTCCTGTCCTAATTCAACTGAATTCAATTGGTTTATTTCTTCCCTATACATACACATACAAAAAGATAAACCGCAAAGGATGCACAAATCCATGTTCGTTGAATGAATGGCGCTTGTCGAGAGGTCTGGAATGATTCGATTCATCAGTTCTCTTCTTCAACTTTTTTTTCCAAAAGAGAGCTGAGCTGTCGTTGGATTGGAACATGACGAAAACGAAAGACCCTCTAAATTGGCTGAATTCTCAAACCATCAATTTATTTTGACAACTCACGAGGACTCACACTGTAGGAACTCATGAAATGAAATGCTAACGCAGCAGTGCAGTAAATAAATAGATGTTGATTTGATTGAGCTTCAAAGTAAACTGTGTGAGTCTTCTTTCGCTGTCGAAAAAAAACTACAGTGACAGTGTCAGTGCAGTCAGGCACTTGAGTTCCCTTGTAGGACCATATTGTTCTATCTTATGTCCCCGGAATTTTCCACATGAAATAAAAAATCATACGCAAACGACAGCTAAAAAATCGACGCTAAAAAATTGAGCCAAAAATTCCGGCTAACTCAAATCTTTTCATTTTGATGTCAAAGTTTTTGTTCCCGTTGCCTGGAACTTATTCTGGATTCCAAGAATTACCCGTAACATATGTACATGTAGAAAACCCAAGAGTACATTGTAGAGTGAATTAGATTACAGACCGGTATGTCTGCATTAGCCTAGCCTCCGTTTTCTCCCCTCTTTCTCTTTCTCTCTCTCTTTAACTTTACCGGAGTTTTTTTTTGTTCTCTATCCAGTTCCAGACTCACACTTTATTTAACTCAACTAAACCGGACACAAAAAAGAAGGAAAAAAAGAGAAAGAAAAGAAAGTAACCACAGAGTAGGTCTGAGGAGTACGACTGGTGTGGGTGCGAATGCCCACTACTACTGTAGTTTTTCACTTTCTCTCTGGACCCAGTTGATTGATATAGTTGAATTTTCTGTAGTGTTGCGAGTTGCGAGTTGCGATGCGATTCTTAGGAAAAAGTTCCACGCTCCACTTTGGTCTTCTGGTCTGGTCTGGGATACATCAAATAAAAATGCAATAAAGTTTCATACGGACAGAACGTGACCAATTCATATGGCACGGGCACGGCGTACGGCGGTGGTGGAAGACTTTGGACTTGGTGGCTAAAGAAAACGAGATAAACTATCCTGCCAAGCCAGGGCCTGGCGCAATTCGGCAGCATACTTGGAGTCAAGTCTTCAAAGCATTTTTATTTTCAAAGTCTTGAAGGAAAAAAAATATTGTGTGAAAACTAAAACATGGTTTTCCAATTTCATTTTACCTTTTGTGAATATTTGTAAAACTTTTTCAAAAAGAACTTAAAACGTAATATCATTTAGGGAGTCATTTCTTGAGAATGAAAATTCCACACGAGACACACAAAGTTTTACAAAGTACGGAAATAGTTAATTTTACGTTATATCAAATTGTTAACAAATAGATGAATTTGACATGAGCAAACCCAAAGAAGGAATTAGCAATTTGAGATTTCTTAAAGTACTAATTAAATTCCAAAATTAATATCGACATTCCATATTTTGATATCTACTTAAATATTTTTTGGTTTCAAAACTGTCTAAGAGTTTACGAAAAGGTGTAGAGCTGTATTGGCGAGAGTAGTAAAAATTGAGTCCATCTGTCAAAGTTTTACATGTATTTTTACAGTATTTTCAATTTGAGTACTTTTAAAAATACAGTAGTACTAAAAAGAGTCAATCTCTCTGCCTTTTTGGCAAGGGTGTTTTGAGTGTTGTCTATTTACTTTCTCCCATACAGAAATACACGACGATGATTGATTTGGCTTCTCAATTAATGAGGTTGTGTGAAAATGGTTTCCAAGAACGTACATTTTTAAAAATTCTAAATTCTATCCTTACAAGTTCTGAAATCGATTTTCTGAATTCGAACCTTTGCACTGTACTGTCGAACGGTGAATAAATTTCTCTGGTGCTATATTTTCTTGATACAATCGTTCGAACGAGGAGAAAAAAAATACTACTACAATGAGAATTGCGAGAAAAGGATAGAAAAGAAAACACGTCAGAACCGTAATCGGCATTCAGCCCAAATTCAGTGGTTCTTGTTAGTAGTCGAAGGAAAAAACCTGAAGAGCGTGAGATGAATCGACGAGTTTTGTAGAAAAAGCAGCAGTCAGGGAAAGGATCGAAATCCAAATAGTCTCTCAACCGTGCCGACTTTCAACTACGTGCCGACGAAATACGGTTTGATCTTCTACAAAAGCTACATAGAACTCTTTGACGACTAGTGTCTGAAAAAAATATAGCAAATTCAAAATAAAAGTATACGCTAGTTAAGATATGCCCGTCTTAAGTTTTAGGTAAGTTTTAAGCACTAAAAATTGAAAAACTTTTTGAAAACGATAGTGCTTTTCTGAGAATTTTAATTTTCTTGCGTATTGTACTTAAACTGAAGGCAATCCATGACGAAACTCCTCGAACAGGTTCGTTAGTCAGGTCAGTTACAATTTACCTTATATTATTTCCCTAAATACCCTAACAAATTAAACTAATTTTTTGAGTCAACTTTATTTTATGCATTATTGAATGGAGCACAAACATGTGCCGGTAATTAAGAGTCTTAAGACTAGAATAAAAGACAAAATTAGAAGCCGAGAGAGCCGACTGGGCGGCATGGCATGGCAGGGGAAAGTAATTAAGTTTGAAACGAGACTTGCCTTGTTAATCAGAACCGACACGACGAACGTACGACGTACTCGTACTACTATGCTCCAAAAGAATTCCAAGGAGCAGAGCAGGTCGTCGTCTTGCATGAGGGCAAATGAATTAGCCTCACCAGTCATACTACTAATCAAAACCCATTTATTTATTTTAGACCCTGAATCTAATTTACTGAGCACAGGATTTCGTTAAAGGCTTTAAAAAATTCAAAAAACGAAGATTTTTCTTTGACGCAAGAAGAGATTTATTGTTTACAGTGTGGCTCATAGCAATTAGCCCACCAGGATTCTTCAACCCGAGAAAAAACTGACATGTACATTTGCAGACAATAATATTCCGGAGAGATTTGGTCTGAAAATCTGCATGAACTGCAACATATGTACTGTACGTATGTCCAATGAAAGTAGGCAGACATTCCTTTGTCCTTGTCCAGAAAGATTTCTGTGCGAATTCGCCGTGGCGAAAAGCCGAGAAGATTAGGGTGTTCATAAATAAGGGGAGACGGGAGGGCTGTCATTTTTCTTGATTCGAATTATTTTGAGACGGGTCATATCTCATGTTTTAGTACGTGTGAACAATACTAACGAAATTCTCTTCTCTTCTGCCGATCTCACCCTTGTGCATTTTCTTCTTCTCTTCTTCGTCCGAAAACAAGTAAAAGTAAAGGCAAAGGGGATAGAGATCCTGTTTTCAGCTAAAAAGCTCAGATGGAGAAAGACGTACGTACGTACGGAGGAAGAAGAAGAAGTAGAAGAAGAAGGAAATTGGTGATCCATGGGATGGAGACTCCAATGGAATTGATGGCAAACTCTTTAGAACGAGGAGGGACGTGACTTTTACACCTAAAGTGTCTCCGAGGAAATCTTACCGTCTAGCCTCCACTTCTCTCTACATTTCATTCTCATAAAATAGTCTTAAAGATAAGACAAAATCTGTCCTTCATCATTCGTCATCCTGGACGGAGAATTTGACCAATTTGTTACACACAGCAGGTCCAGTAAATTTTTACTGCGTGTGAAATATTATGACTATTGATCCTTGAAAATTATTTTCATCCCTCACATGTTATTCTTGTAAAGAATTCCGACTGTTTTCCGCCACAATGATTCTCGGCTTGGGTGCATAAGTAGTCCTAAAATAGAAAGATTTGTATTTTTTTTTTTTACAAATCTAAGAATGACTAGCCATCTGAGATATAAATAAAATTATTAAAATTAATTTAATAAATGTACTATGCAAATTTAAAGTCTAGAATGGAAATGTGGGAATCAAGGCCAATTTGTCTCCAAATACAAAACATAGATCAAAGAACGCGAACGCAACGTAGAGATATTTATGTGTTAGATTTTATTGCAGAGGGCTGGTTGGTATCCCTGGGGTCCATTCAAAGGCAATTAGTGAAAGTTTAGCCCAACACGACACTACTACTACTACTTTGATAATACCGAAAGAGTAGTACAAATACAATGTCCAAATGTGAGTAGTGCTAGTGCTTGTGCTGTGCTGTGTGTGGATGAATTAGTGTTTCATTTTATGTTGGTCGGTCCACCGAACAAGAAACCACCCAATCCACAGTAAATCTGATACACAGACACAGTAGTTTTGGAGTACTAGGAAACTTATCTTTCACAGTTTCTCGTATTTCTCCTTGTGATTTAGAATGTTTGGGAACGAATAACTGGAGAAATTTGCATTTCAATTGCATTATTGCAAGGGTTAATTTATGATCTTACGTAGATTATCTCCATTTGTTTGTTTTGAGATGTTGGTAGGGGTTTTGTATTCCAACTATCAGATTGATACTAATTTAGGGTAGAGAACTATTGTGGATTTTAGAACTGCCACTCGCACTCGCACTATTGGTTTGGCGTCCGATCCTTTAGACAAGCAAGCAGCTTTACATTCCCTGAAGTAAAATAAGCGAATGTTTAGCCACACCTTTACTGCTACGACGAGTATCAATCAGTGCAATTATATTTAGAATACAGAACCCGACACTCAAAAATTTTACAAGTGTACAAGAGAAAGCTAAAACTAATTCGCCGAACCAAAGAGCGTAATGCGAAACTTACGGACAAGCGGAAAAGTATAACCTGTTTTTAAAAAAATAGTATAATATCGACATAAGAATAATTTTTGAGGCTTTCAGCCTTCCAAATGAAAAAAGAAAGAGAAAAATGTAATTCGGACATATTGTTATTTTTATGCAACCAAATGTAGATGGGATTTGATTTTTCTTATTCGTTATCGTTAGACATGCGGGCTCGAATGTGATCCATGTCACGTAAATGTAATAGTAATTAAGATTTTTATATATTTTCCAGTTTATCAATATATCCTGAATGTGTAGGCAAGTTATTCTGAAATCCAATCCGTAGCATCAGTGAATGAAAAACTAGAGATGAATGTTGTCAATTTTAAAGTAGTTGTGAAAAAATGTTAATTACTATTTAGATTAAAAATGTACAAATAGTATTTTGAGAGTAAACCAAATAGTTTATAATTTTGCTTATTCGAATCTTCAAGTTGACTTTTGTGTGTCATCTTCGTGAGCCGTCTTCCTATTATGTAAAGCAATCAAAAATAATTGTGAATCTTATTAGTTGTGAAGACGTCGAAAATATGGTTTGATATTTCACTAGAAACAAGCCTGTAAAATATTCATGTTTGAATTTTAATAAGTCTAGAAGACTGTCGATTAGGAAGGATTAATTATTGTTCAATAAAACTTCTACAATTTTATTAATGTTGGAATTGTTGGTCTCCACCACATTGAGGTGTCTCATCTCTGCTTTCATTCAAAATTGAACTACACACATATGGTAGAGAAAAACATTGAGGTAAATAATCTCCAGTACTCAGATCTCCGGCCACAATATTTAATACAGAGTTCACAACTGTTAGAATTGGTTCTCCACGTAAGGTTGGTTATAAACCCTTTTGTGACATAATACGCAGCTAAACAAACTGAGTCGGAGTCGGGAGAAAACCAGGAAGGCTAAATTGGTTGAGTTGTGGTTCTAATGAAGTACATGTTCTGTTGGTCGTGAGATTTTTGGTTGTTTGGTTCTCTCTTGCCTTATAACGTAAACCTTTCAAGCCCACAAGTCTTGCACCCTCCTTGCTTGGCAATCATCCCTGACGAGAGAAAATCCTTTCCCCAAAAGTTTGATTGAGAAAATACACAGTAATAATAATATCATGTCTAGAAAGTTGAGTTTATACGTGTGTATGTTCCGGCCATTCGTAATTTGTATTCAAGTTTCTCAGGGTTGACATTTTTGGAGGAATAAAACACTAAACCTGTGAAATCTAACTCATAGCGAAACGACAAGGGCGACCAAATACTAAATATGCTCCGACACCCTAAAAGCACAACTAAATTCGGCTTGAGTTTACACGTACCGTGTATTTGTACAAAATACCCATAACATAGGCAAAGAAAGAAGGGGTTGAAAAGGATTGAGTCTCATTCTCTGTGTCTGTGGTTCCATGATCCCACAAATCCTCTAGATTTTGAACCTCTGATAACTTTTCTTCTTTCTAGCCGTAATACCGGCGGCGGGAGTCAAATCGGGTTGAGTGAGTCAACATCATTCATCCATCTCCGCCCGGCATCGGCAATCGGATAAAACTAAACTGAAGAAGAAGAAGAACCATATGAGTACGAGAGGATAAATCAAATCACCATTTTTATTCAGAACAGGATTATCAGGCAACCACGAAACCAGATAAAAATTTTATACTATGTGCAAGGTTGAATAACATCCTTGATTAGATCGTCAAGGGTACCGCAATGAAACAATATGGGATTTTTCGCAAAAAAATTTTCTTACTATTTTTTTAAAGACGACCAATTTGACCAGGAGGGACGCAAAATTTTTTTTTTCTGATTCCAGTCGCTGTCTCTTTCTAGTGCATAAAAATAAAGTGCATAAGTGAGCTTTTTTTTCCTTAATGGAGATTACGATCATACCCGAAGCAACAATAATATTATTATTGGCTAAGTAGTTCCAGGATTCTATTCTAGTCTCAATTCTGGAAATGTGAGTTAGCGGGAGGTCTGGACACAAAAATACTGGACTCCAGTCGTTGATTGAGTTGAACACAACACGGGACAAAATTGATCCCTAATCCCTAGTGGTGGTGACGAAATACCCGGACACGGACACGATTGACGCGAACGCGACCCAGGCTTGTTTTATCTACGAAATTAAAGAGAAAGGCAAAAAAAAGTGTGGAAATAGGATAGGATCGGTCATCCAGAGTCGGAGTCCGGAGTTCGGTCGGTCGGTATACAATCGAGGAACAAATTGGGAGGATAATAACCCAGTCTCTTGGGCATTGTCGAGTGAAAACAATATTATCACCCTCCTCAGTAGAAAATACCGACAAGGACAATGTCATTGATTGCGTACGTATGTAGTCTTGGGACAGAGTTGAATACTGATGTTTAGAGCATGCAATCCAGAATTGAATTCACAACTCGATTTTGGAATCAAGGATCAAGGAACTAATATGAAAATACAGTTCCCACAGAATGCATACATGGTGGGCTAGTTGACTGTCTTACACTACACGAAACAAGTACATCAACACTCGAGGACCACGCTAGATTTAAATCAACCCCGCTGTCAATCCAGCATCTAAGGCGTCACATCAAGAAAAGATAATTATTCGCGTAATATAGCTTTTTTGTACAGTTTCAAGTCTCCTATTTCTTATAGTTGAAAAAGTTGAACTGTTAACGATTAATGGTATTCTCGTGTCGAATCGGACGTAATGGAGACCATAACTCTCTAGCCATGTTAAATATCAATTCTTAGCTGATTCGGGCATATCAGCAGCTGTTCCTATGTTGAAGCTTGTATTTAATACAAGGCACAATTTAATCAAATTCTTGTTAATTTTATATGTATTGCTAAACGATCAAATCGTCTATCGTCTCAACTAGAATCGACGAATCATATTTACCATCCTGAAAAGACAACACTAGAATTTCAAATGAAGCCATGCCATCACCCTCGCCCTTATGGTGTACCAGAAAGTAAGAAATACATTTCGTAGAGAATTTTTTTTTTTTTTTTTTTTTTTCGT
>JAQGCB010000250.1:0-26198 GCA_034698835.1 Protaphorura tricampata
AAAGGCATAAATGTGTGCGTGATTCATCTTTCACCCCCAGCAAAATTTTAAATTGAATTTTATGAATGATTAAACCATATTTTACACTTCAAAAAGTACACGAACCAGCTCTGCCGAAATTTAGCAACGAATCAAATTGGGGTGAGAAAAGACCCTAATGGGTACATTGTGTATTCGGACATTCGTAAAAAATTTCAACTTCCAGTGAAAGTGTGCTTTCACCCGCATGTACAACTTTCCACTAGAAAAAAATACATAGATTCCAAAATTCACCACTTTTCTTTTGTGCAAAATTGGGTGCCAAAATTGTAATCCCTGTTACAAAGTATAACAAACGGTATAAGTTTCAAAAATCTATGAATAGTCTCCAACATATGTTCTACTTCTACTTCTTCTACCCTACCTTCCATTCCATTAACCCATTCGATTTCCTCTTCTCTCCTTACAGACCATTCCATTCCATTCAACTCATTGCTCATCTGAAACGGAATATAACATTCCTTTTGTATCTAATTTAATCTTTGACTCTGACTCTGACTCTTACTTCCACTCCTTCCTTTCCTTCATTCATTCCTCTCCATTAGTTTCTATTAGCCAATCCAAGTCATTGTCTATCTTGTTAGTCAAATCCATTTGTCTTCCGAGATGTTCACTCTCAATGAAAACTGTACATTTAGTAGTTATTACAGACCATGACCACGAATACCACCTAGCAATGCAAAATGCAATGCATTCATTTTCATTTGCATAGATTCGGGTTAATTTAATTTTAATTAAGGCGGACTGCACCCGTGTCTGGACTACTAAACTGGTATGCACATGTACATGCAGCGCTCTTTCAGCATAAACCGTCTCTACCGAAATGACAGGTTTATACGTCACATCAAATGGAGAATTCAGATTACACGTGAGTACTGAGATGAGATGGAATGACTTAAATTAAATCATGTAAAATTATTCGTTCCCATCCAGGCAAGGACTTGAACATCGTTAACATTCATTTTCATTCACACACACACACACATTAATGCCATTTTAACTATCGCTTTAGTAGTCTTTACAGCTACTACATTGAATCCAGACTTAAATCTGGTCGTGCCTCGGTGCCTCCATCACTGCGACAAGGTTAATGTCAAATGTCAACTACCATGCTTGATTTTCAAATATTTCTAGGAAATCCTGGTTAACATTTAACTTAAATTCTTTTATCTGAAGTTTAGATAAAACCCTACCAGAAGTTGCTTCGATCACAAAATAAAATCTTCACATCTTCCAAACCTTCTCAGAGAAACTAGATGTCAAATGTATAATTCACCACGGATGATTCACTTTTTATTGTTAAAATTTTCGCTGCATCGACGAGAATCGTAATCGTAAATGTCACCATTCGTCAAAGCCATTGTCGTCAACGAAGAGAAGACAAGATTTATAATATTGGCAAAGCGAAAGTCAGTTAATTTGTTTAAAAATTGACATATGTATACGTTAGTTCTCACATGACACTCTTTGAATCAAAAAATGATGACCTCGACACATTAGGTCATAAAAATAAAATAATCTTCACCACTCACCACACTCTGTCATAAAATTTTGTTTTGTCTCACAAATGATGACGATTGTTTGCGGTGAAGTGAGATATGACTTGGTGAGTGTTGACAATGAATAATTAAAATAATTTTTAACAGCCCAAACCAAACAAATAGCCATGGACTTGTTTTCATCTCTTCGAACATAGGATTGCATGAGTTCTCGCGCTTTTCGCGACGAGACGAGGAGACAACGCAAACACAGTTGCATTAGAACTTACGACGAAATAAAAATAAAAAGAACCAGAACCACACTACAATGGAATCTGTCAAAATAATAGATCCATGGCTGGCCAAGGCTCATGCTTCGTTGAGCTTCTTGAATAAAAGTTACACCAAAGGGTCATAGTTGTAAATTATTTACCAGTGCGATAAAACACGACGACAAACAATAACAATTGGTTTCAAACTAATTCATACAAATACAAAAATTGGGATCGAGCAAGAGCGTGAGATTTGCATGAAATATTATTGCGTCATCGCCATTGTTATCTCGTGATTTTAGTACAAGGTGGTTCAAAATTGTAGAAATCCTCAACTTGGTCGTGGTCGTGGTAATAACCCTACCAGTCAAATAAAAATGTAACAAATCAAATTGAATTCTTACGCCTAGAAAAATATTTCTTGAGGAGTCAAAACCAGCGGCAAAGATTCGAGCTTGGTATGGTGGTTTTCTGTCGACCAAGATTCGACAGGCAAACCTTGAGATCGTTGATTGCATGGATTTGTCAACACCGAATGACTTGTCTCCAGACACTGTGTCCATCACCACAAAATCGATCGGCAACTCTGAGGATCTTCCAATCTGAAATAAAAGTCAATAAGAAAAGAAAGGTTCTCAAATGTATGTGGAAAAATCTTCCTCGAAATCGACAAACGGCACGTCCCCCCCCCCTTGACAAGAATGTCAGATCATATGTATGAGACCAAGAAAGAATCGGAACTATATTCTAGGTACTACTGACTCTGTCTGTGTATTGCTCCTCTCTTATGTAGTTAAGCAAACTCCTCCTCCATCCCGCCTCTCTCACTCTGTCTGCCAATCTCTCAGTGCACGCATGAATTTTTCTCACTCAATGACTAAAACCCCGCGCCAAATCAAACTCTTTTTTCCAGAGAATTCAAAATGGAACACCAACGGAATTCAATTTCTTTTTTGAAAAGTTTTTTAATGAATTATTAATTGAAATATCTTTGTGATTTTTTTTGAAAATTTGTTAGAGAGTCGGCCACCAGATTCTCTCCCGTCGTCTCCGGCAATTCCATTTTCTATCGATCGCGGTGGTTAGTTAATTTTTCAAAATTCGTTTCCGGCTGGGTGAGGGAACGCGAACGTGGCGGCGGCAAGGATAACTGACGGGATGGGCGAGGGGATATCTAGAAGGGAATTCTCGCAACCCTGAAATTCTTTAGAAAAACTTGCTATTAATTTCGTCTCAATTATTTTTGGGCAGCCCTTACATTTTCTCTGTGTTAGCGAACGAATTTTAATTTTTTTTATTATGCCGGAAACAGAAAATCTGGCATAATAAAAAAATTAAAATTCGTTTCCGCCTGGAGGTAGGGCGCACAAATGAACGGGGCGGCGGCAAAGCCGCCGCGGGGGATGGAATTCCATGTAAGAAAACTCTGGGATTCTGGGAACCCTCAAAATTTTAGAAAAACTTGCCGTTAATTTTTTTAGGTGTTGGGTTGGGTCCGGATAGGATAGGATACTGCTGTACGTTGCCATTAATGTTTCGCTGTGCACTAACAATTCGTCAATTTATTGACGAACGGGCATCTAGTAATATGTACTTCAATAAGCCTGCCTGCCTACTCCAACCCCTTTCCTTCCATGCATATTGTATTGTATAGAATTTTTGCAGAGATTTCCCTAACAATACGCACATACACGTACAACTCCACAGTTTGCTTGCATTCTACATTTGAACATAATAACTCCAGTTCAGTCGAGCTCAGTCTTTCTTGAGAGCCATTATCTATTAGTGCCATGCGGAGTGAGTGGGTTGTTTGTTCCTACGTTACGTTACGTGTCATGTTATGTATGGCATGGCTTTCCACGTAATACTATTCACTGCACTACTACTAGAGCACAAACAGCAAAATAAAACATAGCAACCATCCATAACCCTTTTCCATTACCCCTTTTACTCTGACTAACCTCTTTATAACGTTACAAGGACCAACCGTATTACCATACCATAATAACAACTTTTCAAAACAACACCGAACGAACTGACTGAACCAAACAGTCTCTCCCAAAAATACCTTTGATCCTAATTAAATGCATAACAATAACAACAACAACCAAAAACCCATGCAGAGAATAAGTAGGTAACCCTTTCGGTTTCCCATCTTCTAACCTCTATATAAAGAACTCAATTTCAAGTAGCGTCTGTAGCAGAACAAATCTCAATTTAAAAAATTCTCTCCATCCGATCCGATCCAACGACAATAATCTAAACTGGAAACGTGGAGCCAGGCTCTAGCTCTAGCAGCCCATTGCCAATACAATCCACAAAATCCACATACACGTACATACAACAAAATTCTAACGTAAAATACAATAGAATACAATCCTCATGTCATGTCATGTTAGAACTGCACTAACGAGGCTTCTGGCTTCAGCTTTCAACTGTACATCATAAGAACCACATCACACTCACACACACACATGAACATACATACATATGTATAATATCCCATACAAACTCTATAGAGATGCCTATGCCTGCAAAGTGTAAGTTCCATTCGTAACGTAACTACGTACCTAAAACCAATTCCATTCTATCCTATCCGTCGTCATTCTGTTCTGTTCATATCCCCCAAGTAAAGTAAAGTAACTAGAGCCACCAGAGCCTAACACTTACAGTAGTAGTAGTAGCTGGCGTAGCAGGAGCACTATAAAATGATATAATATAATGATAGGAGTGCCTGCCTAGTGCTAGAGAGCTAGCTAGTTCTAACGTAAGTTGAAAGGGTTGAACCCAAAGGGTTGAGTTTGAGTTGAGCTAGCATAGCACACGTATACGTATGTAACGTAAAGTACGTGCACACAGCAGTGCCTCAATTCCATAGATTTTATACCAAGCCAGCCAAGCAACCAAGCCATATTATACATAGGAACGACAACGAGTAGGCTTTTGTGTAGATATGAACAAAAGCAGCCAAGCCAGCACAGCGCACAGCAACCATGCCATGCCATGCCGATGCCATGTCATGACAAAAACTAAAATCTCTTCTCATAGCTATCTAGCTACTTCTTCCTTCTACCCCTGAATAGAAAATGGACTCTTCCAAACCAGATCTGAAAAACCAAGCAAGCAAAAGCAAACTAGAAGAGAAGAAAAGCTTCAAGCTAGAAAACTAGCTGACTAGTTCCTACAGCATACAGCTACCTCCTTCATTCTCTCAACAAGACATAATCTTATCCCTACGGCCTAGCCAGCCTTACTACTCGTACTCGTACTTGTACCTCCTACAACTCACTGACTATATGCTATGATATGCTATGCTACTGCTACATCTTCCAAAAAACTCGATTTCCAAGGCAGCAAGAGAAAAGCTGGAACATCCAACCAAGTCAGAGTCAGACCAGAAGAAGAACCCAGAGTTGAACGAAAAACAGTCACCGTCATAAAAGTTGCCCAACCACTACCATACTACCATGGAGGACTTTACTATATACCTAGTTTTTTTTAAGAAGAGGATCTCAATGCAGTAGTCATAGTAGTATGGAACGTAGTATAGAAAATATCCGAGATCTCTTCAGCCCAGCCCAGCATCCACAAAATCTTAATTCCTTCCCTCCTCAACTCATCCAACGTCTTTTCAATTCATCTTTCTTCCACGTACACATTCAAAGATTCCTAGATTCCTTCTATTCATCCTTTTCTTCGAGTCTTCTTCTCTTCAGTTCAATCCATGTCTATTCTAAACCTCCGTTTCGTAGTAAAGAATTGCAGCTTCAGCGTTCAACCTAGTCTAGCATAACTAACCAACCAGCCGATTCCGACGTGAGGCTACCCAGCTATTATCATCAATGTCACGTATATCTCTTCCAATGAAAGAAATCCAAACCCCAACTGATTACAACGACACAAAATGCTACTAAATTCGTTTCCAAAAATGTTAGAATTTCGAATTTTTTGGTGTAAAATAAAATTCTACGAAAGTCTGAACACTCGGCGAAATTCAAGGAGATTCCTGATTCCTTACAATAGTACTATGCATAGGTTTAGGTATTCACATTAAGAAAGATTTAGAACAGGCAATTAATAAGAGCTGAATTCCACAACCTGAGTTATCCGAAGGGTACTACAATTTCATGCCAAAACCAAATAGAAATGTACAGAAATTCGCACACGTGACTTCGAAAAGATCAAAAACTGAATCAAATATTCCCCTATTAAATCCTTGTAACTGTTGGCTCGGATCGGAATGAGCATTTGGGCAATTTCAGTACCTACAAAGTTATGCTTAGCTTCGACCAGACATACTTGATACATCCCTCAAGTTCCAGAAATCTTTCGACTTGTTTTTGGATCAAGGTAGGCATTTTATTCGCCAAAAACTAGCCAAAACCCTTCAAAAGTCAACTCGTCTATAAAGAAGGAATTCCAGGTTCGCTTACACGTCGATTATAATTATGACTCCCACTCCTAGACTCCTAATGATCAATCAGACGTTCAGTCTGACCACCTGAGGTTGAGGTCTGAGGTCATCATATCCAAATAAGGGTGATCAAAATCAAGATTTTTACTACAAATTGCAGACTGTGAGGTCAAAATAACTCAAGGAGAGTAGTAGTGTCCTGTCCTGTCCTCTGCCAATGAATATTTTAGAGCATCACCTTTACACCCTTGCCCTTGCTCATTAGATGATTAACCGCACAACAAGGTGACTCAACTAAAATATCACCTTGTGATTCTTGGGACACTCAGGAATACAGAAATTGTAACCTTTAGTTGGGATTTTTGCGTTTGCCAAGGTAAAAGCCGAAGGTAAAGCAAGAGCAAGAGCAAATGCTGCAAGGTAAAGGATGAGATCAACTTTTTTTTCTCGTCTTCTTTTTCTGAGACAACTTCTATATCTTAGAGCACAGAGTAGAGTGTAGTGTGTGTTGCCTAGCAACTCAGCATCAGCAACCGACCGAAGAAGAAGAACATAGAACATGGAAATGTCCTTTTACCTGACTCACTATACCTCTCTTACCTTTACCTTTGTAGTAGTAAAGGTTTTCTTCTCTTGAAGAGAAGATTAAAGTCTACAGAGAGACAGTAACGTTGCGTTCGTTTCGAGAGCAAAGTACAAGTACAATGGGAAAGAAAAGAGTCTTCTGCATCTAAGAGTAGTGCCGGTTCGAAGATAGGGCCAACATGGCCACCCTAAAAAATATTTGCTAAAACAAAAAACTAGACCAATATCAGAAATTGCGAATACTCTGGCCCTAAATTTTTCGGTATTCTTACATTCAATTATGATATTCGTCAGAAGATATTCTAAAACCTCCAATTTCAGACGATGGCCCATCCAGTGCAAAAAAATCCTAAAACTGCTACTGTCTTCTTCTACTTTTTCCTTGAAGAGAAAGACGGAATAATAGAATAGAGCTGAGGTACAACAGAGTAAAGTATAAAAAAAAGACGACGAGGAAAAGAGACTCAAGTCACACGAGGAATAAAAAAAACGCAAGCAAGATGCCTTGCCATTCCCATGTCGCTGAAAAAAGATGATTCTCGAGGTCTTCTTTTGGGTCCTTTCTGCTCATGCGACTCAACCCACACAGAGGACAGAGACGACACATACACACAAGAAATGGATCGATTTGAAAAATATTATTTGATTCGGATCTTTTTGTAACTACAAGAGTTGGTAGATATTTGGTTGCGTATTGCATTGCAGTGGGCCATTATAGGAAAAATGACAACAACAACGTGGTTGAAAAGATCATTACCAATATTGGGGCCAAAAATGCCAAAACAACAGAAAATCCATTCAACCCCAAAAATATAGGCCCAAAAAGTATATAACCGGTGGTGAGGTTGTTCGACAAGAGCACAATAGCATAATAGCAATACCACCAGAATTGTAATAAAATGGAAACTTATAATGATTCCTCCAAAAGAACGAATAACAAATCCAATTCAAATTTCAAATCCAATTCAACTAAGAAAACTACATAAAAAAGTCTCACCAACTAAACTAGCTGCCTATATAATAGTGCAGTCGTCCTGAAAAAAAGTAGGAGGTGTGGGAATATTAATTAAAACGATTTACTCGGAAAAGTAATTGTGAGATCCGGCCCAGCACAGCAGCACCCAGTCAGCCAGCCTAATCATGCAGGCATAAGTAAATGAAAATGAAGACAATTATATACTAAGAAACAAGATAGAATTCCATCCTATCCAAAGGTACAAATAACGTCATGACATGAACAAATTATAAAATTACAATTCTATGGTTTAAACATCCTTGAAAATTACAAACAAAAATGAATATTTATCTATCTGTTCATTCATGATCACAGTACGTACGTATACGTATTCTATTACATAACTAAAATCTTGGCAACACAACACGTAGCATCAACATCAGCATCCTCATCAATCCTTATCCTTCCAAACCAGTAAGTAACCAGTTATTGGGGGAGTCAAGTCAAGAGTGAATTCAAAATTCAATCCTACGACCCAAAACTTTGGCATTCTGGTATTTATAATTCGAATTCCCATTTCCCATAACGTAAAGGAAGGAAATCAAGCGAACAGAGCATAAAATACCAGGAAATCACAAATCGGCTTAAGTAACAACACACAAAGCAGTATTGAATTATAGAATTTCTTAGAAAATTTGATATGTTGGTAAATATGCTGAATCCGTCCTATTCTTAGAACAAAATTTCGAATGTAAACTTTAGTTGGTATAAAAAAACCTGGCTCTTCTCAAAGAAATATGTTTTCATTACATTGCGCAATAACTCAACCTTAACTCACCTCTAACTTAAGACTCTTCATTTTCAATTCAAATACTTTTGTGCTGTAATAAGATTAAAAGAACAGGCATACAGCCATAGCGACAAAGACCTAGGTCGAGGTGATTAGAATTGCCTAATCCTTTTCCTTTAAGACAAGAAACTATTATAATCGTAAGCCTAAAGCCTTAAAAAACAGGTATGGTATTATGGGATGTTAATGTTAATTTGGTCTTCTTGGCTCACACCTCACCTCCGTCCGACTACTGATAAGGTGACGTTGACGTTGACAGGAGATTTATTAACAGAAACAATACAAAATGAACCTCTTCACTCCATGGTGCCTTTTCCTTCCAACTGTTCTTAACCAAACCCAATGAAAATGAAAATAAAAATACCTTTAAAAAATTGTGTAAATGATGATATTAAAATAAAGCCTAAACCCAACCCAACACAAACGAACCTGACCCGACCTCAGTCGGTAAGGTAAAAAGGGCACAAGTACATTTTCTGGTCACGACTACCTCATATTTTTTCATTCACCCAAAAATTACATCAAACCGAAAGAAGAAGGAATCGCAATAGGTCGAAGCACCTGTTTCATGTTTCGTTTTGTTCGAAGGTCGAACCACGTAGCGTAGCGTACCATGTACCAGTACGAAAGAAGCACAGACAGGCAGAGGCACACATTTCGTTTCGTTTCGTCTCAGCAGTCTCTTAAATTGGAATCAAGAATCCCTACCTGGCTGACTGCCATGCATCATGAAAAATAATTGAAAATGAGATGAAAAATGCCCCCAGAAAAGAAAAGAAAAGAAAGAACCATGGCCAAGGGAATCCTAACAATACCTACAAATAATTACCCGAGTCGAGTCAGTCGAGTTTGAGTTATAACTAGAACTCTTCTAGAATGCTAGAAGAATTCTAGTAACTATCCAACTCCAACTCTTTTCTTAGCCATGATACCTATACACTACACGTGTCTGCAGTCTGTAGTAACGTAACCATCATTTAGGACCTTGAGCTCATGAGCTCCACATGTACACGTACGTAACCCAGGTATATGTCAAATCAAATCAAATCAGTTTTTATTTGACGTAGCAAGAATTTATGCTGAATCAACATGTACATACACAACAGAATATTTTTACCATTATCATTCATTAAGATATTTCTTATGTAAAATTATTGAAAGATGTTTTAGACTATTCAGTATCGTTTGAAACACTCGCAGAATAATTTATACACATTCACGAATTTCTTTGGATTTACATTGTCATCATTCATATAATTGAAGATTTCACCGTCAAAATCAGTACCTATGTTATTTTGTCTAAGATCTTTGTACCCTGGGCAGCTTTCTAGTATGTGACAAATACTTTCATTCTCTCCACAGAATTTACAGAAATCTGTTAATTTAATAATCCTTTCATTAGTTAGTACTACATTTTCTTGTAACCTTATTTGACCTATTACTCTTCGAATGTAGTGTGGACATTTTTCAATATAAGCTTCTCTCCAAATATGTTTTTTAATCGTGGCGTAGTGCGGGTGTCTTAGCGATTTGTACGCTGAGAGGACATCCCTATTTCGTAGGGAAATTTCATAATTTTTCATTATTTCATTTAAACAGAGTTCAACTTCTAAATAATCCTGACTCTCCCAAACTCGGACCATATCGCAATCTACCAATAACTTTTTAATTTGTAAAGTCCAGTTTTTGTCTTCATTTGTACTTTCTGTATTTAGTAAGGCGTTGTAACAGTCTTTTACTATATTTCCGTCTGGTTTTTTCAGAATGTGAATCCAAAACTTTAATGTTAATAATAGTATGTCGTATAACGTGTGTAATTCTCCTGTTTCGAGTCTGACAAAGTACGCTGGTGTATTAATTGGCAAGTTCAAGAACCTTTTATAGAATATTTGTTGTATTTTTTCTGTGTAACTCAAATATCTTAAGGCCCAAATAGGAGCACAATACATCAAAACTGATTTGTTTAAGGAATTCAGTATCTTTTTTGCCGATTCGAAGTTAACTATTTTTCCTGTTCTCATTATGTGTAGTGAGCTATGAAGGGCAGCCATGCCCTTTTTAACTCTATGTTCCATGGCTTCTCTGAATAAACCCGAAGAGGAGAAAGTGACACCTAAATATGTGTATGTTTTTACTAACCCAGGTATATGTACTACAGAAAAACCAACATGGAATAACAACAGAACAGCTTACTAAATCCATTTCATTTCCAATTTAAGCGTTCATATTCGATTCGTATTCGTACACATAAAAACCTGCCTGAAGGTAAGGCAAGGTAGTACTACTACTACTTGTTATTTTTTAAACGATAAAGTGAGTCAGTCAATTCGTCTGCTCTGTCCTGTCCATGACTACCCTTAAAAAAATTTCCCAAGGATTTTCCAATTCCAACAAAACAACACGAATACTGAATACGCTCATATGACTATGACATGGCAATGGCACACACGCCATCCCATCCGCTATGCCGCCATTGCCATACCATACCATAATGTAGCCTCCAGTCGTCATGCAATAAGACGGGTGTTTCATTTTTAATACCAATCAATAATTTAACAAACGAAAACTCTGTATAAACGTTTCAATTCAACCAAATACATAGAACGAGGAAAAAGGGGGCTTAATTACACTCCAAAAACCGTAGTTTCGCACCACGCCATTGCTCTACCGTGCCGTGCCCGGTCTCCAGCCCGCTCTTTACAATTGGATTAAACATTCACGTCATTCCATTTCATTTCATTCAAGGTTAGGCCATGGATGGAAATGGAAGCTTCAGCCCATGTAATGTAAGTAAATAAATTGTCAATTCTCCAGTCAGGCCAGAATTGCGTAGAGTAGTGAATGCATTCCTATCCTAGTACCTATTTTCATTTCCTAGTATGCATACTGGGTAGAATAGAATACTAGAGTAGAATCCACTGAACAAATATTAAACTAGGATAGTAGGTTTTGTTGTTTGTATACCTGGACGACGATGCTGATGATTTTGATGACGATGAATCCACATGAACCTCAGGAGCATTTTCACCATTTTCATTTTCATTTTCGCTGCTGCTGCTACTACTACTACTACTACTATCACTAGAATTACCATCACTGGTACTAACTTCATCAAATCGAAATGAAATTGGGCCTTCATGTCGTCTTCCGGGATTATTTGATTTCTCCTCATCTTCCTTCTTCTCCTCCTCCACGTTCTTCTCATCATTATTCTCATCCCAATCACTGCAGATGCTTTCCAATTCCAATTTGACTTCTTGAACTGGAGTTGTATTTCCAATTGGTACTACAGGAGATTTCTCACATTCACCTTCTTCTAACTCAGACTCAATCACCTCAACCTCAGAGTCAGTTTCGAACTCATCATCAGCTTCACCATCCAAATCCGCAAAACATTCCCTCCTGTCATCACCTTCATTTGATGGAATCTCAAACTCAATCTCCATTTCATCCCCAGACACTGAGACTGAGCCTGTCGTGTCTAACTTCTCATTATAAATATAATTAGGATCATATTCATAATCTGGTGGGAGCGGCGGTGGGGTCATCATAGGTGGGGTCGGTGGTAATGGGGGCGGAGTCGGTGGTAATGGTGGCGGAGTCGGTGGTAATGGTGGTGGGGTCAGTGGTAATGGGGGCTGAGACGGTGGTAGTGGTATTATTTCTGGCAATAGAGCGGGGGCTTGTGGTTGTATTTCTGGCTCGGGGTCATCCCCAGGTGGTGGGACTGGGGGTGGCTGCTCTGGTACTTCTGGATCATCCGAAGGTGGAAGTGGAAGTGGGGATTTTATTTCCGGCCCAAAGTCATCCCCAGGTGGTGGGGGTAGGTGTGGCGCCTCTGGTTCTTCTGGATCATCGAGATATATAAGTGGAATAGGAGAATTTACTTCCGATTCGGGGTCATCCCCAGGTGGTGGTGGTGGTGGCTCTGGGTTTCTGAAAGGTGGTAGAGGTGGCGGCTTTGGTTGTGACTCGATATTATCATGAGGTAATGGTAATGGTAGTGGACTATTTTGATATCCGTATGGTGGGTGGAAATTCAAATTAGGACATGAGACTGAGTTGGTACCGGTAATACCACAAGAAATTAGATTGGAATCTGTGTGACTCTGACTCTGACTGAGATTATTGGTTTGAAACCACCTTGACTGAGATAAAATTTGTCGATCCTGTACGTTCAAATTTTGCATGGACATCTGTTGATTTTGTCCACCATACAAGCTATTTGTTGGACACCACTTCCAAAAACCTTCACCTGAAGGTGGATAAAAATTCCTGTCAACCGTATCAAATCCACGGCCTTGTCCATTGAAACGTGGATACCAAGGCGGATAATTATTGACGAAACCACCACTATACTGCCGCTGCATCTGCCCCTGTCCATAAGGTCCTCTATAATACCCGTTTCCAGGCATTCGTACTGGTATAGGTAGTAATGGCGGTGGAAAACGTCGTTCCTCCTGTTTCTTCCCGTGATAATTACTGTCATTCATAATGACAGACGGAATGGGAGAAAGTAATTTCAAAGCACTTATAGAAGGAAGGAGGAGGACTGACGACACTCCAAGTCACAAAAATAATACAATCCCTTCTAGTTTCTCTCTTCAACTCTCTCAAGTCCTTTCCATTCCATTAGGGAAGAGAATGAAAATTTAATCAAATTCTATGGAATAGTAGTCTAGTTTCTACTTTCTAGTATGTATGTAGTAGTAGAACAAGAACATTAGAACAACGAACCAAAACTCATACAAAACCGTACAACTGAAAATGAAATGAGTCCAGTCCAAATCCAAAGAAGAATTGCTGGTGTAGTTGTGTAGTTGTAGTGTAATTACAATAGCTGACTCGACTAACTGTAAATATGGTGAGTAATCTTTTGGATTGGAGATGTCAAAAATTGTGTAGTGTGGATTCGATCGTTGTCTCAAACTAACTGGAGTCGAATTTATTGATACTAGAATAAAATATACCAACTACAACTACCAACTTACTACTGTTGTTAAAAATAAGAATCGTCAATTGTCGTGGTACAAGGCAGAGTCAGGCATAAGAAGAATGAAAAAAAAATGAAATATTATATTTTACGACCTAACGACGAACCCGATCGGAGTTAACAGTAAACATCTCAACCGACGACGAAGACGATTCTTTTAGTTAACATTAGCTTACTACACTCCTTAACAAACCGAGACTGTGGAAAAAATATTTAATGCGAACCTTTGCACGTTCAATAAGTAATAAATCAGAACTAGAACTAAAAACTTAAGTCGGACGTTTGCCCTTTTGTGACTGACAAGAGTTACCAGTATGCAGTACCAGTACCAGTTCAATACCAAAATACCATAAACATATTCCTTCAAATAAATAAATCAATTCCAAATAACCAAATGACTTGGTGGTTTTAGTTTTAAGACTCCTTTGTCTTCAACGAATTGAATGGTAACATAAACATTTTAATTCCAAGAAGTATTTTTCAGTCTGGATTCATAATTCAAAACATAACGAAAAAGAATAACTCGTCATGAGTGAATGACATGAATGACTCCAAGTTGTAAATTGTCGATATACATAACGTAACGTAACACATGCACGTATTTTCTCTAATCGACAATTTCTCCCTACACAGAGTACATTCACATTCCAATCCACATTTGATAACCATACATTTAAATCCATAGGGTATGGGAAGAAATTAAATTCTTAATTATTCAATAGGTAATTTCGGAAGAATTCAGGTACGTCGTAAACACTAATCAGGTCAGGACATTAATCCCCTACTACGATTAACTACATTGTGTAGGTTTTACTGCTTGAATAATATTACATGACGACATTATGCATTACAAGCGCCAAATAACGAACGAACACCGGCAATTGACATGCGACATGCCGATGCCATTTTTAGAAGAAAATAAAATCTTCAGAGGAAGATTGCGATGTACAATGTTTGTCATCCTTAAGAAAAACTTAGCAACGTGAACGTCCAATAGAAATTGTTTACGATTCCAAAACCCACTCACTCCAATTTTCCGAAACATAAAATAATAGGGACAATTTCCTTTCGACATGAGATAGAAAAACAATTTTTAATGATCACTCTGTTCCAAAATTTGGCCTCGGAATCACAAAATTATCACGATGATAGAATAGGGGATTGCACAATTTCAGACTCTAGATATTTTCTCACGGTGTAAAACTTGTAGATTGCAATTTTTATGTTGATAAGACGTCTCAAATCTCAGTCCAGTCTCAGTCGTTGTCTGATAATTTAAGAATATGGCTCAAATAATAGCACATTTCGCAGATACTTGGACTACATGGCCCTTGTCTGGCGCCACGGATGCTGAGTTTAGTGTTTTTGATGGTCGTTAATGTACAATACTTAACTTTTATTATCTACGACATTAGGCATAATCCTTATCAATAGTTCATCCGATACTAGAACTGGATATTAATTGTATCTCAGTTGTCGGATTTTTCCAGTCTACTTCTTAAAATAATTCAATTACGTAATCATACCCGGAAAAGTCAATCACTGTCTGTGACACAGGATTCCCGACTGTTACCACCATTAATTATTATCACCATCAGGCATGGCATCCATATATAATTACACTTACTTAACGTGTTTTTGTTAAGATAATGGTAAGACAAGCAATTAATTTGGACTCCACACAAATCCAAATTCTACAATTCGACCAAACAAATCCTAGTTGTTAATTTCTTATAATTCAATCCGATTCACGATGGAGTACTTGAACAAAAACACACAAAAAAGTAAAAAGACATTCAAATAATTATCAGAAAAACTGGCTCCCAGATTTTATCTGGTCAAAAATGTGCAACACAAGAATTCAATATGTATTCAACTTTTGGGCATTGTATTGCAATTGCAGCAAGTGATAAATGCAAGTGCAATGCACTATTAAATTCAAATTAGAATAACCAGTACATTCTTGACTGATTGAATGACAGCTCACCCTCCTAAACAATAACAAGAACAAGAATATTTTGTAAGTTTTAGTTCAACTAAACCTGCTCTAATTATCTAATTTTTTATGCTTGACTGTTATTCAACAAAATCCAGTTTGAGTTTTCCATGTCCCATCATTCAAATCAATCAAAAATACCTGAATTTTTGAACAATTAATTCAAAATTCTCGGCCCGAAGGCCCCAAAAATCCTTGCCACGGCTCTGAAATTCCGTGTATGGTAATTCAGCTCCAGCAGAATGTCTGATTGTTCTATGTGTACGTATGCATTTGCATATGGACGAAAAGTAAAACGAATCTGATGATCTGATTATTCTGGAGGAGATTTTGAACTGGATGGAGTGAATTTCAATTTGATAATCCGCTAAGGTATTCTAGCTGGACTAATCTCAAAACTAAGCAAATCAAACCAGTCTGTTCTTCCTGAATCGATACTCGCTCTCATTTTAAATCAAAGCTCAAAGCACATGTTCCATAATAACAAAATTCCACAGGGCACCAACTGAGAACTGAGACCATCATCCCAAACTCTTTATTTTCATAATTCGTGTGAAACCTACACCTTTTTTGAAAATATTGGTTTAATAAATCAACCATATGTATACCCCTGTGGATACAACTTTTCTTCTCTACATGGTGCTCCCGTCCGTCCCATACACTGATGAGCGCCCATAGTTGTAGTTCCATAGAAAATTGGATAGGATAGAACCAGAAGGCTCTAAAAAAACTTGATCTAAAATCGATAGGAGCACAGTCGCCCAGCCTTTCCTTTACATCATGGATGGAATGGAGCATCTTTATCACTTTGCATTGTTGCATGCGCAGGGAATGTCAATCAAAAAAAAAACTTTTTTTCCTAACTACCAGACAGACACCAAACTTTATGTATTTTTCTGAAGGAAAAAGGAGAAATATCTAACAAAAGACCTCATTCACCTTGTAAGGTGTTAAAGATACCACCAAGAAAACAAGCCTTGGTTGGATTGGAAACAAAGAACATGAGTGATAGGTTATATCCATTCCTTAATGTAACCAAATGGGAGCAAAAACAAGGAATGAAGCCACCTTATCCTATACAATACTCCCGAAAGAAAACTTTAACCCATTACTACACATTACACATTAAAAATCCTTCTACCCCTCCCCTTCCTGCATCCCGTCCCCACCTAAACAAAATGAAAGCAAAAAAAGAAGCAAAGTAAAGTGCACTTGCTCAAATTATGGCGATTTGCCCATAGATATGTTCCAGGCCATAGAGAGCACATCGTAGTACACTATAAAATTACAGTGTCTTGAAGAACACAGACGCATAAATAAAATAAATTCGCGAAAGTATTAAAACATGGATTTTGGATCCCCAATGCTTTAGGGCCTTTACACCAAAATTTTGATACTCTTTTCAAGCCTCATTCCGAGAGCAGTTGAAGACTTGAAGTACACAAACAATTGAAATTGAATTGACCTTCTGCCTGTGACACAACCCAACATAAATCGATGGTTCATTGTAAGTGCTAGTGCTAGCTCATTACTCTGGTGCCTTTGCCGCAATTGCAATTTACAATTCATTTTATGGGTCCTAGCCAAGATTTTCAGGTCACATGATGCCAATGTGCCAAACAGACGTTTGGCCGGTTTTTTTTTCATTACCAAACAAAGCAAAATAGAGTACGGACGGACGGATGAGTCATGAGGTCTCTCTGAGGTCTTCAAAACACCACAACACCATAAGATACTCAAGATACTCAAACCCAATTCTGAGACCAAATATGTAAGCCTTAAACCTAAACGTGGCGAAACATGAATTAGATTGGTGCTCAAAAAAGGAAATGACTTTTTAACCCTTTCTTTACCCTAACATCTCAAGACTCTCTTCTCTGTCTTCATCTAGTCTACACTCTACAACGCAGTAAGGCAAGGGCTGGACTAAGACTTTTATACCGCAAGTCAGATAGATACTCCTCTCCTTCCTTCTCTTTTTTTCATCAAAGGCTTAATGATCCCATTGAAGTCCATTCTCTAAGGCGACGCCCTTGGAGACCATGGAACACAGAACAGAAACAGAATAGAATAGAATTTTTGAACTGTATCCTCTTCAAACGAACGAATTCTGTACCCACGGACTACGGACATCCTATCCTCCCTCCCTTTATCCTTACAGGTAAATCAAAAAATTCTCATAAAGATTTGCCTCATCGCATCCATCCAACAATGTGCATCTCTATCTCTACAAAATTATTATCCATACTATCAAATCAACGTCCCGACCTCATCATTTTCATACATTCATTTATAAGGGTAGCCAGCCAGACCAAACCTAAACCTAAACCAAGTCATCTCATCATACATCTATCTATCCCACCAGCTGGCAAACATGTACACGCACGCACATTTCTCTATCTACATTATATTTCAAACTAACATAACACTACAACTAGTTACCGAACCGAACTTAAAAACTTGAGCCAAGTCAGAGATAGAGGGACGACTGACTGCATGACTACTTACTACTCAAACTCAAATACCTTGTACAAAACTTCGTTCATGTTCATAATACCAAGTACCAAGTACCAAGGCAAAGGCAGACCAAAGTTGAATTGCCGACCGACCCATGCCGATATTCTCATTCCCATGGTGGGGGTATCTATCCTAGACATGTACATTGTACAATACATACATACATACATACATGTTCTTATCCTAAATCCTAATAGATAGAGGGGAAAACACAACATGATGAAGACTTCCCTTCTAAAACTCTACAACATGCACTCTTCCAATTCCAAACTTATAAATCCTTTTTAGTTAGGGTTCAGTCAAAGATAACTTAGGTAAGGTTGGTTGGTTGGACTGGTTACTAGTCAGTTCAGTATTTTTCAACCTACGTAGAGTACAAAAACGTGATTCGTAGGTACCTTTTAAGCTAATGCTAAAGCTGACTGCGTGGGTACAAAGAGTCATTACTTATTATTACACACTCTACATGTACATACACGTACACTGTACACTACATAACATACAAACTACACACAATCAGTGAAGCTCGAAATGTCATCAGCCAACCATTTCCAATTCCTTTTTGTCCCTTATAGCTTTTGCTTTAGGTATCACAAACTTAACTGCTAGAAATAAGAACCATGAGCTCAGTTCGGTTCAGAAGACTGTATTGAATTCATCCCTCCATTCGGCATTCCCCCTACCCTTCCCTGCCCTAGGATGGTTGGATTCAAGGGAATTTGAGAATTTGACCCTAACTAACAAATATACACAAGAGCCACCCTAATAAGAAAGAATCCTGGGGATCCCCTTCAAAGAAATCCTATCCTTTTACAGAATTTTGAGACAGGTTGTTGGGGAAGGAGCTTAGCTTAACGTCGTAGGTACCTATTTCGATCCTTCCCGGGAAAATCTTACATGAAATGAGGGAAACCCGAATGAAACCTTAGCCAAGCAGCCAAAATGCCAAACCCAGCTTTTCAACACTACCAGTACCCAGTACATGTACAGAGCAGTAGTCGTTGTAGTAAGTAGTAAAAGTAAAACTACGAAAAAAAGGCCAGGCCAGGCCGTAAGAAAAAACTTTCGGTGTTTTCTACAAGTGCATCGATCCCTTTAGTTTCCCGATCTGAGCTACTATATAGAGCTCAAGCTAAACCGTACCGTAAAAATCGAAGGAAAAACTTCGACCGAAAACCGGGGAGGGCTTGGTTGCGCACACTAAAAACGTTACACAAAATTTTTTCTATTTACGTCAGCTCCGAAAGAACGTTGAAACGTTCTGATGGCCAAAAGGCGACTCTCGTATTATATTATACCCTTCCTTTTGAAGGATTTTTTTGAAGAAAAAAAATATATATCCCCTTCTGTTCTCCCCTACCCTCGAATGAGGATGACTTGAATGACTAGACCAAGGCTATTCGACACAACCCTACCCCTACCCAATTTTTGTACTATCAGTCAGTCAGTATAAACCGACGACCGACCCGGACCGGGACTACGAAACGAACGAGAATGAAAAACTGAAACGGAACGGGAACGGATGAGAAAAAAAAGCAATTATTCTTCAGTTTCCCGCTTCCAAACTTAACTTCTCTTCAAACCAACTTTATCCGATTCCTAAAACTTTTTTTCCCAACGAAACAAGAACAAGACCGAGAACAGAATGAGAACGAAATATACGGATTTAGTTTATTTGGGTAGAAAAACTTCTAATTCTTCTTCGTTCCTTCCTCGTCCTCGTGTATGTATACAATTACGTTGAAAAACACTGGAGTTGTCAAACCTATCAATCAGCAAACTTTCACAGCCGGCTTAAAACTTAACATAAACAAACATATTTTTGTACCAAGGAAAAACAAAACATTCCAAAGGAAAGTTGGATGCCAAAAAACACGGGACTTGAGTTGCATAAAATTCACAATCCAGGCCAGCACCCAGTAATCCAATCCTATTCCCGTGCAAATTCATATTAACCCACCTGGTGTGATACTTGCTGAGGTATTATGTCTAAAAATGAGATAATTCAAAGCAGGGTAATTCTGGCAGACCAAATATTCCAACTCAATCAATGTAACTACTAAAAAAACTGTAACCACTAGTACAGTAAGGACTTCCCCCGATATCGTGTTTTCTTCATCATCATAATAATTTCAAAATCATAATGTTATTACCCAAGAAATAATAAATCGAATTTTATACTGATAGAATCCTGAATTTTACGACAAAAACATCCATAAATCGACTGCACAAACAAGGAACGCCTTTCCTTCCGTTGGCAGATCACAATAAACGATTTTATCACCTCAAGTCAAAGCAATTTACAAGAATCACCATATTTGGTGTACAAAAATCTGGGTTAAATGAAACCTAACCTAAACCAAAAACCGACCTCTGCACCGCACATCTTCACACTGCAGTAAAACCATACGAGATAATTATTGAGGAAGAGCAACTAAAATTGAACTCAAACTCAATACCTACTCGGTTTTTCTCATACATACACTCTGAAAGTTGCAAAACTCGACAGTAATAAACACAATGGTAAAAGTCTTAAGAAATTCGTTTCGCCAAAAGTCAGAGGGCAGTTAAATATTTGCGTAACCCAACAAAGCTTAACTTCACGTGTATCAGTATCATATCATATGACATGTATGCATGCACACCTTTTACAGTACCATAGATAGGCAAAACTTACTTACTCAACAATTTTCTCTAAAGTTTATGAACTAAACAAACGGTTCTGCCCAGTCAGCCAGGAAGGCACCCATACGTACACGACATTACACATTACATTTTCCATTTTTCTTGTTTGGGTTATTATTTATCCTTTGAATTTCTCAGGCCAGGCTTATGTCTATGTTTGACTCCTTATCCTATCCAATCCTATTCTATTCTATCCTCCGTCTGTTACTTCCTTTACTTAACTCTTAAGTAGTTAATGTTAATGCCATGCCCAAGGAAACCAAACCAGAAAACCCACTGTAGAGTTTTGTTCGTCAGTACGTTAATCTACAAAATAAATCTACTTACAGTCACACTGCGACTGCACTGTGCATTCACTGCGTACGTAAAGTACTAAAGCCAAAAGCCTTTTATACAGTTGGATAAATAATTATAGAAACGGCAACTTGCAACTGGCAACAGCAACAGCAACAGGGAAGCAAGGGGATTAAATAGAAGACAAGACAAGAGAGAGAGAAAAAAAAAGTTTCCGATTCAGGGTAGTCCAATTAACTTGGTTGGTTTGGTTGGTTGTCTTTTGTGTGTGATTATTTCAATTATTATAATGACAAATCTGAACCAATCTTCAATCTATGCTATGGCAGGAGCATGGAATGGATCTTCTTTCAAATTGTCTTTGTACTTGCTTACTTTAGTGCTAATGCTAACATTCGACCAAGATTAAAGCTGCAAGGTAAAGTACGCTACGCGGTCCGTGGGTCCGTCACGTGCGTGTGCGTATGTATGGTCTGACATCTTTGACAAATCAAGATTGAGTGACAAAGGCAAATGAAAATAGATTCAATTCAATTAATTGAGGGCGAGAAATCCATCATCCATCAAATCCATCTTCAATTCATATCATATCATATCATTCCCTAGAACTAATCATAAATGTCCAATTCAACTCCAATTGCAGATTGCAGTGTAGGCTAACCAGACTTCTCACTGTCTGTCTGTCCCTAATTATAATCTTCAAAATCAAATCATCCCACTGATTGAACACCTCTTGTCCGAATAGATCAAACATGCAACGTAATACGTAAATGCAACCACCTGATTGATTCTGTGGCTAAAATAAACAGCACGTATTTGTATCTTCTCATTTCTTTATATTTAAAAAAGTAATCAATCCTTTTCATAAGAAGCCCAGATCTCAACCGAACCGAGGTTGGGAGTGGGATAGAAAATTATCACACTGACGGCACAGACGGGATAAAGAGTCGTCAAGCAATCCCAGAAAATAACAACTCATTAAAGTGACCATCTAACTATACCTGGCCGAAACGTCGAGTCGAACCCCCGCCATTAACAAATAATTAAGGAATCTGGCTAAGTGTGTAGAATTACTTCAGGCAATGTTGGCCACCTTGATCATAAGGCATCGAATGATTATGGTTGCATTTGCATTGACATTTCTTTCCACGACCCTCAAACCGACTCGACTCAAATTCCAAAACATTTCCTGTACATAATGCAGAATGTAGATCAGGAAATGCATCCCTAAACTCATTCAAAAATGCATCATGGCCTAAAACTGTATTCTAAATATTAAATATTCAACTATCGGATGTTTTCGTCATTTAGTTTTAATTAGTATGTACAGTTCTAAAAACAGTATTTAGTCAAGGTGCTTGAAGCATCACAGCACAGGCAAGGTTGAAGGCAAAATTCTAATAATATGGACTATGGACATTTGTTTTCTTTAAAATATGTGCTTTGAAGCATGGGTCTGACTCTGACTCATTACTCCCTTACTACTACTGTCATGTCAGTTGAACTAGTTGCAAATAGCGGATTATTGGCAGGGAAGGCAGACAAGACACACTCGTATTTAATTCAATGTACAGTTATGACTAGGTCAGCCTATAGATACATACAACTCAGTAACTACACTCACTACCTTCATAGATACAGTAAAATAAAGTGTTCCGTATTATGACGCAGGTAAGGTAAGAAGTCAAGTCATGCCAGTCGAGTTAACAACAAAATATATTTTTTTAACGTTTACCTTGGTTGGTGGTTCGAGAACAGAATTTCCCACCATCTTTCACACCTTCCTTATTATGACTAACTAAATAGTCGTCTCTCCTCTGCATACATGCAAATGTAAAAATCACAATGAAATGCTACGTGACTGGTGACTGTCGGACAACAAATGCGTAAAACGTAAACTACACCTAACCCTTCCAATGAATAAATTCTAAGTAGAGTAGAATCACGTTGGCATTAGTCACAGCAATCATCACATTAGAAAACCTATTCCAATCTGTAATGCAAATTTCTAATTTAGATTGAAGGACTAGGAACAAATTAAACAAAATTCTTAAGACAGAAGAAAGATCCCAAAATCCCCAGATTTTGGTCTTGATGCTAAATAATTTGTCAATTTGGCCGTTCAAGATTTTTTGCCGAAGAACTTTGACATTATACTGAGAAAAAGAAAAGAGAGCAGACGAATGATCAAAAAATATTTAGGGTGAATTCAGGAGAACCAGAAACCCGTCAGTTATAATAATCGTAAATTATGTTATTTAGTTTACTCTACTGAATAATAAGTTATGGCATGGTGGTCTGTTGCCTTGAAAAACAAAAACAGAAACAGAGGATGCGTTTGTTTGTCTCTCCTACTCCAATTTTATTATTGTGAGTATTTAACAACTGTACTGTACTCAAATGAAACTAACCCCAAACCCTTTGTAAATCGTAAATCGTAATTTGGGAGAATTGGTTAGTCGATGGATCTATGTAGAACCTACCAGTGCCAGTAGCCAGTGAATAATTTCCTCCATGAATACTTTTAGAGTTTCTGGACTGACATTTTTATATGGTCACTAATGGTTGGCTGTTCGTTCCGTTCCCAGTCGTATTTTGTCCGACCATCCTGAAGTGAACTGAGCAGAGCAGCACACCTTAATTCAATTGATTCAGAAGGTATCCTATGTGCGTCTCTAAAAATCTATTTGGTCGAACTAACAAAAGGGGAACCCATCACCATCAGATGAGTCACCCATTTACCTACCTACCTACCTTTGCCTATGTATTCTGAACAAGTTTCAAATAGAAATAAGCAGTCTGACACACACAACTACACAACTGAATAGAAAAATACAACTCCGAATGTTCCAAATGAAAATAACAAATACAAAAGTAGAGGTGTGAAACTGAAGGTGGAACGCAACGCACGGGTTCCCTATAGTCCATAGTCCATGTATTCAATTTTAATGACAGCTGTTTGGTGTTGTCTGTTCAATAGGAATAGGACAAAAAGAAACGAACGAAAATGAACATAAACCTAAAGGTACGTTCGTTCATAGTACCTACAATAAACCTAAAGTACATGACATTCAAGTCAGAAACTTCCGTTTATATTCCTCATTATTCCATAGCGTAAATACCAGTTGGACACAATCACATTTCCTTTCCAGTAAGATTCACAAACGATTTAATTATTATTAATTATACGTTTTGTAATGTAAAAGGAAATGCTCTTACATGATGAGTTCATTAAAAGGAATAAAAATGGGATTCTGAGATTACATCACTCGTTTGAAACAAAATAAAAATAAAGTCTTCCCACCCACTCCGACGAAGACCGTCTTTGACTTTCAAATAGATAGAGCATACAGAATTACCCTCATTTATTAGAATTTATATGAGTTTAATTCTGTAAAAGCGACGAACAGATCCGATCGGTTGGCTTTGACTCTGACAAGTTCAATAATGCCTAATTTGTACATTTAACGTTAATCCCTACTACCATCTAGCCTAATGATACTGTCAATGCCATGTCAGAGACGTCAAGGAGACTAATGACATATAATTTGAACAAATTAAAAAAAAAGTTGAGCGCCCTTGTCATTTCAGAACATACGATAATTTCTTTCTTAGAAATGTTATGTCACCACCAAACTTACAAACTGAACTAGAAATTACTGTCTTGCCCAGAAAGACAGCACTAATTTCTCTCATACCCAGATCAGATGTGGTTAGAATACTTAAAAATTGAAAACCACGAAGGTGATTACTAAACTACATGTTAGCATAGCAATATCGTACACTCCTGTATTGCCAGCAAGTGACAAGTAATGACGAGATTCCTAATTGTTTCCTTACACTAGTTTGAATACAATACTGGAAATTAACTAGCAGATCGAAACTTAGAAATATTAAATCCAAGGACTCTCATTAATTGTCTATTTAAGGATCCACTTCAAAATATACGAGTAGTAGCAAATAATTCTTGAGTAGTACCTTACTACCTACCCTAAAATAAATTTAACTCAAGGTAAGGTCCATCTGTATAAAATCGGTTGTTGTCGAGTACATGTAGTTGTAGTGTGACCTCTCAGAAGTGGTGAAGTGGAGTGGAAATGCTAAGTAATTGCATTCTAACCAACAATTAAGCCATAAAACCGTTTGTATTATTAAAAACGGACACGAAAACACGAATATCCTGGCCTGGCCCAAAATATCTTTAATCTTAGGACGTTCGTACTTTGTACCCTTAGAACCGAACCGTCATACTATTTTTACTGTTCTTGGTAATCATTTATTATTGGTATTGGTAAAACCGAATTCGTGCATACATTCGAGGAAATGGGAAGGCCCTGCCCTTCTTGCTAGTGTTTCGATAGGGGGAGGTGATAACAACGACTGCTAGACTCTGCAGTATAATTATTTACCAACTAGAGTTACTACTAGAGTTCAAAATTAATAAAAAATGGAATTATCTTTACAAGAATCTATCTTGGAATGGAAAAGTTTGTAAAAATATGATTTTACCCTTACATGGCATGACATGTGCAATGTGCTCAATACTAGACTTTTGTAATGTCACTCTAGTTGATGTTGATACAAATACTGGCTACGTAACTAATCAGTTAAAGCTTGAGAGTTGAAATTATGTAATGTAGTCGACAAGATAATGTTATCATTCTATCAAATTGTAACGATTTGTACCTAGTTTAGTCGTAGTGCTAACTTCTCACATTTGTCTCATATTAAATGGACACAAACTGCGATGACGTGACAAGGCAAACAAAAAATCCATTCGAATTTGAAAATAAAATATCTATGGAGCTAGCCAGGATCTGTATAACTAATCTACGGTGCTTAAAATTGAGTACAACCGATTTAGCAAAATAATCTTATTCAACTGGATAAACCGTGTTATATCTGCTGAAAACCAAACTCAATAAGTACCTATCATCTTACTATGGAAAATTTGAACCGAGGTATGAGTACGCCAAAGTCAAACAATGACAGAAACAGAAGGGACATAATTACGGAGTACTTTTTACAAAAACCGGTTCAGTCCAAGCCGACAAGCTCGGGTATATCATCATGAAACTTGTTGACTCCCAAAATGACGCGATGCTGACAAATTTCGACAT